>JAQQZW010000011.1:11229753-11242213 GCA_029814745.1 Zanclus cornutus | reverse complement strand
AGGTTGTTGATGATAACCGTGGTTTTTAAAAATAAATATTGATATCATATGATAATTTTGTGTGAATAGTACCGCGCCTCTTAAATAATTTTTTTCATTTCTTTTTACTCTTGCTTTGTCATAGTAGATGTAATGTTCTTTTTGTATGTTTTTGTATGGTTATGGTTACAGACTCCCTCTCCACCTCCTTACAGTCATATTTTGAGTGTAATTCATTTGCCAAAAAGGTACAAACGCAATAAACAAATTAAAAGATAAGTTTGGCCGATTGCCTTATCTTTTTGAATTTTCTACAGATATGTGTGTCCCAGTAAGTGTCCCAGTATTCACCTTGACAGGTACTTCTTTAATTTCCTCAAAGCTCCAGAATAAGTGATAATGTGGACCTTCCTGAGCTGAGACTGATTTGTCTAAGAGTTATTTTCCTCACCCAGGACATCAACTGAATACCAAATATATTACATTTTACAGTATATTCCCAGCAGCATATAACTGTGCTGTTTGTGAGTGAAGAGCAGCAGCTGTGTGCATTGCAGCACTTGTCATCAAAGTTAGTTTGGCCGTCTGACCCTGCAGAGTGTTGGAGTAGCTGATGTTGGGGGGTGGTAGGGATTGGGGGGAATAAATGCAAAAATAGAAAGTGACGTGTCCACAAAAAGAGCAAAAAAAAACCCTACATTTTTTATGTTTTCCTTTTTAATTTCTCCTACTTTTTCCTCTTATGTTATTTCCATGTTGTTTGTCTTTTTTAAATATGTGTTTCTTATGTTTATTACAACGCACCACATTTTCCTGTTGTTGTTTTTTTTTTCCTCTGTCTCTGTGGATATTAAATGGGCCATATTGCACCCTGAGGCTTGTGTGTCCCCTGCTGCAGCCCAATGTCTACAGAAGGGGAAAGGAAAATAGTGAGGGAGGGGTGTATGAAGAGCAACATATAAAGAAATTGCTAGAGATTATTTTTAATGTGCAAGATTCACACATTTTATAGGAACCACATGTTCCAAAGTTAAGCTCAAAACACCAGGACTTCTATTGATTTTCATAAGACAATGAGTAGCATAACTGACAGGGTTACACCTGCTAATGGCTTTCTGAGTAAGAGTGGCTCAGCATTGGTGACACTTGCCTGCATTTAATGAGATGCATAGAGGTTAAAAAGGTAGCATGAGAGTTATAACAGGCCGATGCTGAGTAGGGGGGTTGGAAGCCATGGAGTAAAGATACTTTGCCTCTCCCTGGAGCAGAGGAGGCAGAGACACAGATGTCAGAGAACAAAAATTCCCCCGAGAGAGGAGGGCAAAATCTGCTCATTTCTCAGCTTTGCACTGTGAAACATGTTCGTGAGAGTGTCTAATTGGCTCTGTATATTAACATCATTACATACTTTTTGCCCTGCATCACTGGACATCTGCTGTGAGAATTATGACCCTGGGTGTGCAGATGGGATGAGGCTGAAAGACTGTCATGCTTTTATTTTCACTGTTTGTTTGTTTTTCCTTTTCAACTTTGCTGTTGTTAATTTTAGTTTCCCACAGTCAAATGTTTCAGTAATATATATTCCCACCTTGGCACAATTGCTGCCAAGATTATGAACCATGTTGTAGAGTAAAAATGTATTTGTCTCATACAACAAAAGTTGAAAAGCTAGCAGACTGTGACAATCAAGTAAAAACAACAAAAGAAACCAATGTGCACTGAGAGGAAAAAGGGCCTTTTCATTAGGTAGATAACATACTGTGTATAAAGTAAATGGCTTTTTGTTATTTCTTTCAGATCATTTAGTACGACGACATCCAACAAGGCTACATAACAGGACTAAGTCTAGTCATTTACAGAGAGTGATGTCTAAAATAAATAAATCTTGCAGTTTTAATTCTACTCTTCAAAATGTTTCCTCTGTCTTGTGGATGTAATTTCACTCATTTGTTTATCTCCCTTCTCACTAATGAATAAATGGTTCCTCAGTTGTAACTAAAAAAGGTTACATTACTATTCATAGCTGAAAAGGCCTACTAAATACTGAAAGGTGTGAAATGATTTCACTTTGTCATCCTTTCTGTGAAATAGGCTTTGCTCTGTTTTACCTTTTTCATTAATTTGCTGTATTGTGACACTAATTTTCATTGGTTCAGAGCAGGGCTGCTCTCTGACATGCTTGAAATAAACACTCTGTCCACTTGTGTTTATGTCACAGCAGCCACTTGTTGAGTTTTGAGAGAATCTGTCATGGGTCTGTTATCATGTGTCCGTTGCTAGTGATACGTTTAAGAGTTTGTTTTTTTAGAAAGCATGTTAATTGGCTCGTACAAGAGACACTCAGACAGGAGTTGTGCAGAAATAAAAAAGAAAAACCCTATTAATCAAGCAGACTCATTATGCGAGAAATTATCTGCAGTGACGTTGGTCTTAATGAACTTTGCGCGTGGACTGCGTAGGACACGCGGCAGCGCAACACAGTGCTGTCATCCAAACTTAGCGGAGCCTCGCATGAAGCGTCAGACTGACCGCCTGGCTTCCATCAGACTGTACTTCACATCTACTGCAAATGCTCAGTCAGGTGGAGGCTGCTTCACCACCGCGGACTGTGACAGCGATGAGCAGGTGTGTGGATGTGGATTAAAGAGCGGGGTCCGACAGGCTGATGCACCTGCACGTGGCGGAGGACTGCCTTCTTTAACTTTACTCGACCTCCAGCCTCCAGCAGCTCCATAAGTTCGCCTGTCAATCGGGAGAAAGCGAAAAGATGAGCTCCTCTATCCCCAAAAGCGAGTCCACCACTTCCCTGCTGAGATCATCTGGTCTTAACCGCAGGTCCGGACACTCGAATAACGGTCCACGCGATCACCGGAGCCACCGCACTCACCATCATCCCACCGGAGCTGGAGGCAGCGATGATGTAGGCTGGACGGAGGAGTGCGAGACGAGCGCGCGGAGACCCCTCTGTCAACCAAGACGTGCCGACTCTCGAAATTCAGGTGATCACCGGGTGCAGAAAAGCCACTCTCACCGGCAGGCGAGCCGCCTGGATGACGGTTACGCTCAGGAGGATGCGAGACACAGGTCGAGACGGCATCAGAAGGAAAGCAGCAAGTCTGCCACATCCAAACACTCCCATCATCACCGTGACTCCTCTCGGGGTGAGCCGCCTCCTGCCGCGCTTCACCAGGGCGGCTCCCGGCAGGACAGGAGGACCTCTCCAACTCCATCTTATCCAAAAGAGACAGACGACGCGGCTTTTTTCTTCGAGCCCAGGGAGAGAGTTATCACCGGCTCATCCTCCAGCCTCAGCTCTGACCCACCTGCGACCAGCGCACCGGTCCAGCCCGCAGCCAGCCGGACATCCAAAAGACTGAGCGCAACCGCGTCTGAATATGACTCTAGTCTTCATCCCATAGTGAAGTCAGTCTTTGGGCAGGTAAGTGGCCACGAAGAGGGAAATTTAACTTTGAAAAAGTAGATTCAAAGCGCAACCGGAGGTGCACAGGATATACATTTGTTTTTCAATCTTTTGGTTTACAAGTTTAAAACATTTGAGCTATACACTCATACCTTTGAAGTGAAGTGCACATACAAGTGTCTTGTTGTTCAAAGCTTGTTCAATATTTGTGTGTTTTGTCATGCAACACAATGCAAAGGGCAGATTTCAAGCAGCAAAGTATATTAATCAATAGCAACAGCAGCATCATAAATCAAGAATCCTGACGTAGAGCATTTGGTGGGACCGGGTACAAAATGCATGTTCTCAGTATATCTTAATTCAAATAGTCTTAAATTGTCATTTTATCCATGAAAATACATAATAACAATTTATATTACACAGAGGCTCATTTACTGTAAAAAAGTTAGACATATACCCTGTGAAAATAAAACTGCTTCAGGCACGCACAATGATGAAGATGTGAAGACCTTGGTTTGTTACAAGTCCACTCAGTATTTTTTAGTCAAGTCACATTTATTTCACACACACTTTCTCAATAGGCTTTAAAAAAAATACTCCCCAAAAAACCTTAACAAATGTGGAAAATTTGAAAGAGCCAATTCAAAGAGAGATTCGCCTCCATGGACAGCTGGTGGTGCAATTGGAGCCATAGGTGGGGAAAAGCAACTAAATATAAACAAACTATGTCCATCAATGAGAGTATAATGAATACATTAACATTAAGTCCATATTTTGAAGAAAGTGAAATTGTCATATTCAACTCCTTTATTACCAAATTTTCTGTAGCTTAAAAGTGTGTCGCAGCTGCGGAGCTGATTAGTCGACAGCAGGTGGAGTGTCACAGGTGAGATGCTGGTGAAGCTGAACCCTTTAAAAGCCATGTGTGTCACCCCAGTTGAGCAGATTAAAAATGGATGCATGCATTTAGTCCAAATCTGGCTCCTGTATGTATCTGGTATCCATCAGTTTGGATGGCGTGTGGAGGGTGGAGGGGTGGTGGGGCTGCAGTCTGTCATGTGTCCCAATATGAATGCAGTCGCTTTCATCATGACTGTCACCTGAGCAAGAGTAGAGGATCAACTTTCCCGCTGTGTGGAAAACTTTTCAATGATGAGAGCACACACATGCACACACACACATGCACACACACACACACACACACACACACACACACAGAGCAGTGTATTTCCAAGAAAACTTTGTGAAAAACTTTTAAAAGACAATTTTGTATATACAGTGTCAGTGCATGCTCCACAGTGGATTTTTTAGGTCTGACAAAATACAGATCATTGTCTGCAAAATACAGTCTGTCATAAATTATGGAATTTTCATGTTAAGATTCAAAAGACACAGTGTCTTCTATAATATCTGTAAAGTAAAGCAACATGAGGAATTTTTTTGATTAAAGGTCAAACATCCCTTAATATATGTGTATACAGAATTACTGTCAGCAGCGCTAATGAAACAAGCACATAAATCCTTAAGTTGTTTTGCATTATGCCCACTACCCATGCACATTAAAAACAAGGGAAAAACCTGTAGCCTGATCAGTACAGGTCCTTTCTATTTAAAATGCAAACATATAAATACAAATTAAAAACATGAGATTTTTTTGTTTACATGATGTTTAAAATTATTTCCAAAAAATGAAAAATAAAAAGATATATTCTTAAGTGTCTTGTTTGGGGCCATCAAAGGCCTTAGCTGCCCTGTTAGCGGTGTTAGCATTGTTTAACTTTGGTTTGTTCATATTACAAGGCAAGAAATACTATTGGCACTTCATAACAGCCATGGCTGCAGTATAATTGTATACAGCCATATTAACATATTTTAATTTAGCTCTACAGTATCCAAAATATACTAATAGACAATTGCTTATTTGAAATTAAGTTAACCACGAAAACTAGGAAAACAGGGGCAAATTAGCATTTCTGCAACTTACTTGACCTGCATGTTTTCAGACTGAAGGAGGAATCCCAAGAGAAACACTGAGAGAACATTTAACTCTATACTAAAAGAACCCAGCTGGCTGAGTTGAAGGCCAAGAACCTTTATCCTGTGTAGCTGTGATGCTGACCAATGAGCACTCTAGGAGTGTATCTGAAGATGGAGGGTTTGAATAAACACTAGTTTGAGCTTCTCCTCTGCTGTGCTGGTCTTCTTTATCCATTTATCTTTCATTAATATTTCATTCCAACTCAAACTTCTATATTCTTTTCTCTCTGGGTTCATCCAGAGCCCTTTCCATGGCAACTCACTCTTCATCAAACATGCTGTGGTCAAAGTTCCCTTACTGTATGTTAATATTGCCTTTCTTTTTTTCCTGCCTCGTGCTGGTGATCGTGTTGTCTTTTTCTAATGAGCTGTTCCTCCAACCACCTCACTTTGTGTCTTACAGTGTTTAAAACTTTTTCAAATAATTCTCAAGGGCAGCTCAGATCCTGCTTTTGTCCTCCAGACAGGTGTAACCCTGACTGTGTCTTCCTTTGAGAATGCTCCCCACCGAAGGGATTGGACTTTTTTTGCTAATCTCTCAGCTCAACCCTACTTGGCATCCTGGTTAACAAATTTTTGCTCCATGGATCTTATTTCAATTAACCAGTTTCTTATTCTTTCATTTCTTGCTGGCAATCAGACCCCTCAGGGCTGTGTTTTCTGAGGCCAGATTCAGATTCTGATATCTTTATTGGATATCTTTCCTCGACATCTCAAAGTGCAAACAAAATCTCAATGTTGCAGATAGGTCTTATCAATATTTTATTGCACAAAAATTATGATTATTTTTATTTATAAATTGTATCAAATTGCTTTTTAAAACATGGACACACAGAGATACTTGAGTTTATTTTGACTTAGATGCAGGCTGTCTTCCAAATAAAATTTAACATTAAAAGTAAAATAGAGCTAGCATAAACATGCATTTGAATACGTCTTATTTAATAAAACTCTTTTAATAAAAAAGTATTCATCATCTCAGCCACAGCAAGGTAGGAAATAAACAAAATAATCATGAAGCTTTACTGTATGAGGCTAATATATCTGTGTAAATAATGGTAATCTGCAATATTGTGTTTGTGAATGCACAAAGTGGGAGAATCAGAACAATAATGGATTGTTGTTATTCACAATTACTGTTTTCGTCCCATATGCAGGTATGTATACACATAGATAAGATTTCTTTAAGTAGTGTGTGTGTGCGTGTGTGTGTGAGTGTGTGTATGTGTGTGTGTGTGTGTGTGTGTTTTAATGTGTGCACAGTCAGAGATGGTGCGCATTAGAAATGTCTTTTTCTGCAAATTGTGGAGGGGGAAGTTAATTTAGTTTGAAGCTAATTAGCATGAATAAAAGATTGCTTGGAGTCCCTCAGGCTACCGCACACTGTCAGGTTTTCTTTCACTCTTTGCCTCCCCCAAGCCCCCCTCCCATATTTCTCTCAATTCAAACTCAAGTGTTGATTCTACATAATTAAAAAAGTAATAATAACAATAGTAATAATAATAAGACGAAGAAGAAGTGGAAGAAGAAGAAGAAAAGGAAATAGAAGTAGAAGGAGAAGTAGAAGAAAAGAGGTAGAAGAAGCTGGAAGAAGAAGAAGTAGAAGAATGAGAAAAAGAAGAAAAGGGAAGAGAAGAAAAAGAAGAAGTAGAAAGCAAAGCAGATGAAAAAAAGGTACAAAGAGCTAGATGAAGAGGAAGAAGAAGAAGAAGAAGAAGAAGAAGAAAAGGAAATAGAAGGAGAAGGAGAAGTAGAAGACAAGAGGTAGAAGAAGCTGGAAGAAGAAGAAATAGAGGAATGAGAAAAGGAAGGAAAGGGAAGAGAAGAGAAGAGAAAGAAGAAGAAGTAGAAGGCGAAGCAGATGAATAAAAAGGTACAAAAAGCTAGATGAAGAAGAAGAAGAAGAAGAAGAGGAAGAGGAAGTCCTGCCCAAGTCTTGTTCATCTTTGCCATTCTGCTCCTCTCACCTTCCATTTTGCCATCCAGCCACCAGATGTCCCCGGACATTCCCTCCCTTCTGTCAACTGACTGCCCACAGTCACCTGCACACCTGTTCACCATTCCCAATCACTAGACTGCTTCACCTGGCTACACTCCTGCTCCCATTTTTCCTCATCAGCTCTAGCGCATTCAGCCCAGCCCTATTTTTCCAGTCTTTGTCAGTTAGTCTGTTTACTTGCCTGTTTACATCATTGAGGACTCCCTATGTTTTTGCTACCTATATTTACATCACCTATAGTTGGACTATGTGAGTATACTTTCCTGCTTGCCTGCCTGTCTGAACTCCTGTTCATACAACCAACAGTCTGTAAACTAGTTTTGTCTCATTAAAGTTTTTTCTCTGCATCTGTCCTCTGCTCTGTGCCTGAGTTTTGGTCCAGCCTGCCTTCTCCTTCTACCATTAGAAGGGGGAGAAGAAAGAGGAGGAGGAGGAGGAGGAGGAGGAGGAGAAGAAGAAGGAGAAGTATAATAGAAATAGAGGCAGAGCCAGGTACATCAACTAAATGCCCCAAATTTTTAAAGAAACTACATTAAATGATCAAACATTATGAAGTGGTTGAACTGTAATCACATAATCACGTAAGGATACATTGAAAAACATTTTTTTTAAAGAATAAAAAGTAAATTATTTTTACAGTTTCCACAATTTGAGCCATGTTCCTGTGTAGAAGATCAACATCTTCTTCAAATTATACATTAATTGCTTTATCGTAACACTAATCTGTTGACATGACATGAGTAAATATCATTAAAATCCTAGTGCAGAGGTTCTCAAACTTTTCCATGTCAAAGCTGTCCAGATAACATTGGTTAATAGCCAGTCCCCCATCTATACCCGCCTATCTATAGAAATTGAGAAAAAAAAATGCTATCCGTCAAATTCAACTTAAACTTCATAAATAGTGTATTTTGTCTGTTTTTTTTTTTTTTTGGGTAAATGAATTATGCTCAAAATTTTAGTTTAGGGAGGTGGAGAAAGAGTCTGTTACCATAACTTCACAAAAGTGTACAGAAACAACAATCACACTTCATGAGTTTTTTCATTTTATGGCAGGTGTCATCCAGTGTTGAGATGCACTACTGCCACCTACTTCAGCAAAGCCAGAACGGAAAGGAACTGACATGTCCCAGGAGTGGCTGTATTATTTATACAACATTATCATACATGTATTTTTAACAAGATATCAATATTTCATCTTTAAATATCATGGTTATCATCAATACTGGTTTTCATTGACACCGCTGGCCATACCTGGTCAACACTGACAGTTTATGACATGATAAATGATGTTATGACTGGCAGGAAAGTTGAGCAAAGAAGATTTAAAATAAGTGAATAAATTGATTAAATAATAATAATAATAATAATAATAATAATAATAATAATAGATTTTATTAGTATTTTCTCATACCGTTACTCCAATATACTGAGCCCCCTTGATGCCCCAGTAGTGGAACCCAAGGGGGCTGTGGCCCTCACTGTGAAAATCATGAGCTCAGTGAACATCTTCTAGAGAAAATTGTAATTTACAGTCATTGCACTTAAAGAGATGCCATCCTTGCTTCATCCAGCAGCTCTACAACAAAATGAGAGCAGGCTGTGATTTAACTGGAAAGCCAAAATATGCTTTGGGGAGGGATTTTACTGTCACACTAATCAATAGCTTTATTTACTTTCAAGATTATTCACTGAGCATTTAGGCTTTTTTTTTGCTGGGAATATTGAGTGTTGACATTGGAAACAGTTACTGTAAATCACTGAGCTAAAAAGCTAATCTATTAAACATTTAATCATTTAAACATTAATTTAATGCTCTCCAATCCAGTGCAGCCATGATTTTATGGGAATGTTATGACTAAACAGAATAGGTAAATAGCTATCAAGTTTCACTTTAGTTTAGCAGGTTGTGTTAAATTAGGGAGGCTTCCTTAAATCTCTCTGTCAAGCAGACTGTTTTATCCAAAGGATCTGATGAAATCTCCCCAAGCCTCCTGTCTTTGCTTTAATACAGAGTGGGCCTTACCTTTCAGCCTCCCAAACTCTACCATGCCAATCATCCTCACATAAAAGGAGGCAGAGGCCATTGGTGGAATCCTTGTATAAATTATGCAATCACACTAATCATTTTTTAACTACTTTTTGGTGGTTTCCTCTTGTCAATGTCAGTAAGCATTGCACCAGTATATTAATGTTAATGAATAACTACATGGCTAATAGCATAAAATCAATCACTAGCTGTATCTGCTCTCGACTGTGTGTCGAACTGTGTATCTCTGAAGAGGTAGAATAGGTTTCACCAAGACTGTCCAGGGAATGCCTAGTCAGTTCATGTGACTTCATGTTTACAGCAATGGGTTTATTTCTCATAAGTCTGTGTGAATACTAAATAAAATGAAAGTTTTAAGCTGTCTGATCCAATGGAACCAGACTACAGGTATCAGTACAGCCCAGTGTATGTGTGTATTGCAAAGTTGCTGGTTTGGTATTTATGTCCCATGACCTAAAGGTTTTGGTTTACTCCAACCCATGTGTGTGCAACTGTTTAATAAGAAGTCAGCCTCATTGCTCTGTTTATTGCCTTTTTCCGCTGCCCCAAAGTCTAATTGCAGGTTTATCTCATTTTAAATCATGAGTGGTTTAAGGGCACAATAATTAATTCAAGGGAACAAATGAAGTAATTAGATATGAATTTTTTATTCAGTTGACTAAATTGTGCATGCAAATTATTTATTATAATGTACAAAAATTTATTCCACAATGAATTATCAAAAAATTCCCTCTTGATACCTGTCATGCTCCATAATATAACAGAAAAATAACTGGAAGAAAATGTATTTTTACAGCCATCCCATGAAATTTTCACTCTGCTGCCCACTCTGGCCAGACCCTAGTTAGCATCAAACAACTAAATATGTATTGTTATGATTGGATGTCAAAAGTTGCAATAAAGAGAAATATGTATCCACTAGCAGATGATAAATCAGTGTCAAGGTCTTATAGTAAGTCAGCACTTGTTTTATAACTATGTCAAGCCTTGCTGTCACACTTTGCGATGCACCATATCTAGAACAAACTATCACTTCATTATTTGCCAACAGTTATACAGTCAGGCATATAAAGTCAGGCATATAAATGCTGATTACAGATCTGTATTACCAGGGGGGTCATGCTAACGGACTTGGAGTAAGTTTTATGATTCTAATTACAGCCTTGTAGCTCCAGGAGGGTAATGTTCCCTAGCGTAGGGAAGCAACAGCAGATGTGTGGTGTTTCTACTGTCGTATCTCATGTCTTATACGGCGATCTGGCTGATTTATCTGTAGCATGGGGGAAGAACACTTCTCCCCTCTGACATTCACACCCACCACACTCATACAAAACATGCACAACGCCACGTACACGCTCTGCCGTCTGTTCACAATTCCCAGTTCTGACATTTTGTTTCCACTGTTTCGCATTTTCTGAACTCTGTGGAGATAATTCTCGCTCTCTTTTCCTCACGCTTTTCCTCCATCCCAGCAGGGACACCACAAGGTGACAGCATCTATCACCCATCAACCATCACAAATCATCTACTGACTGATGTCTCAGAACACAGAGTCTTAAATAAAAGTCACATTCATTTCCAGGAACTAGATTTGAAACTTTTTGTATGTGTACATGTGTTTGCATATTTGCACAGAATTTGGCATACCACACCAATCAGTGTGTGTTTTATCCCACAAACTCTCCTTTTAATGCATGCAAGCATGTGTGACACACCCACACACACAAACACACACACACACAAATGCATAATCCCTCCTGTCCTTGTCACACAGCTGTCAATCGTGTCATTGCTTGACCTCCATGTCTGCTTGCATACATTGCTGTTTTGCTTCATTAGCATAATCAATACAGTCACATAATGGCTTTCTGCATTTGTGGATAAGTCAAAGTGTATAGTTAAGTGTGTGGTCAGAGAAGACACAAAGGTAAGGAAAAGCAGCAACAGGAGAAGAGTTAAGTGGTTCAAGTTTTGTGATGCTTCCAGTATTACACACATACACACACAAACACACACATACACACTTGACAAATTAATATAATGACCTTGTTGTTTTTTTATGAAAATTAGCATGATTATACCTTCAAAATTACACAAAACCATAGCCTTTCAGTGTTATGGACAAAAGGGAAGCAGGACAACAGGCGTGTCCAAATGCCTTTGGCAAAAAGGCTGCTTCCTCTGAGAGAATTACTGTGTTTTGTCTGTCTGAGGCAAGCTGCCCAGTTTAAACAACAAACCCTGACAGGCAGAATTTAGTGAAGAGAGACAAATTCTTACCTTCAGTCAGAAGCAGACAAACAACTGGACACTGCATTTAAAAACTCCATGTGTAGAAGCCTTGAGATGGGAGAGGATGGGAGAGAAGAGAGGAGAATAAACTCTAAATACAAACATCATGGAGTGAAGCAAAAAACAGAGAGCAGAGACACATGACGGCTTAATTAGTCCCTTCAGAGACAGAGACAAACTGTCACCAACCCAGCATCTTTGGAGCACAGAGAAATACACAGTCAGGATCCGTACAATAGGCAGACTGACATAGACGCATGTATAGACTCACGGTTCTGTACATCCATTACACCACCCACAAAGAAAGCATTTGAAAGATGTGAATTGTCACATTATTCATAGTAAATATCATATATACACACTTAAACCAACCTTTATCTCAATGTTGGAACTCATCAGGTATTGTGATGATGATGATTGAGTCTCTGGGGGAAATGTTTTTTGTGGCTTCCGGTGTAGCCAGCAGATATCTGGATACTGGACAACAGATATCTGGGCCAAGACTTCTCCATCTGTGGGCAGGTTCTTTTTTAAAGTGCGAATAGAAACTTGACTTACATTTAGAAAACGCTATTAAAAAGCTAATTTGTCATCAGATGATAGCCGATGGGTTCTAAGATTGCCTTTCGGTCAGTGCATATTTGTTCATACAAAATAACCTCAGCTGGACCGAATCTCTGTG
>JAQQZW010000011.1:10558768-10568783 GCA_029814745.1 Zanclus cornutus | reverse complement strand
GTGATACAGAATTGTGTAAAGGAATTTGACTTCTTTGCTGTTATATACAGTTACTATATCATAGCTTACAACCAATTACGTTGCTTTATTTGAGCTATCTGTATAATAATACAGCTTCATGTAACCTTACATATAATACCAGCAACAACAACAATAATAATAATAATGATAATCATAATAACATTCAAGAAAAAAGAGCTGTGGAATCGGGTCGGAACTGATAATAAGTGGATCGATGCATCTCTATCAGGAACAGGACATGCTGTGGAGTTGGTAGCTGGTAGAAGCAGAAATATGTAATGGTCCTATCAGAGGGCTGAATGATATTATTTCTAAGTTTTGCATTAAGAATTTGAAAAGGCCTACTAGAAGACTGACTTTTAAATGGCACACGTCTGCACCTGGCCTCATTTATCCATGTCTGTACAACAAATTCCATAGCTCCACCAATAACAAGCCCCACCCAAAAAATCTCTTGAATCTTTTAAATTTAATCAAACATTGGCAGTTTATCAAACACCAGGAATATATATTAGTGAATTTCTTGTACATACCTTCATTGGGCAGTGTAGAACTATCTACATATTAATTTCCACTATACTATAAACAATGCTTATGTGAGTCTACATTTAAGAAGGATTATTTTATTCATTGGTTTGTTGATTATCTGTTGGAACTGCAGTTAAAAATAATTCTTCTATAGCATGTAGCTGTGCTAAATGCCTTGCAGCAGTGCTGGGGACAATTAGCTTTTGGCATCCAGGCTCTTATAAACAGGAGAAGCTTTGGTATGTCAGTAATCTATGCCATGACAACAATCATGTTGTCATCAGGGAACTTAAAGGCAGAAAAAGAGAGCGACTGTCACTGATTCGCGGTTCTCTCCTTGGCAGAACACTGAGACCACAGTGGTGTTTACAGATGTATTTTGATGGGAGGTCTCACGGTAATGAGCACTGCGGAAGTGGAGGAACGAACCAAAAATTTAAACAGGTTTCACAAATTTCCAAAATAAAATCTTCCTCTGGTTCTTGGTGACTGTTTTTTAGCAACTGTCATCACATTAAGATCTCCACATAATATCTCACTTTAACTACCTCTCTATCCCCTTTACTCTCTTTTGCTTTCCTTCCACCTCCTCCTCTCCCTCTTTCTTTTCATCTCTTCCTTCTGCTGCATGTCTCTCTGGTTTGTCAGCATTGTTAACATGCTTACGTTCCATCTATTTCAACCACATTTTATTATCAAGTAATTAACTGATGTGTGCAACATGTTGCTGTGTTCACCCATCAAGCCTCAGCAACCAAGCCGTCAAATGTTCTCAGTTTGTCTAATGCAGGCTGGTCTTAAAGCAAGACCTGCAGTAGATGAATGGAGGGGCGTAAGAGACGCATGCAGCTTAATTGCTGCAAGATGTAAACTTGCCTGCAGCCTACTGTGGCCCACAAACACACTCACACACATTCATGCACATGAAAGCTTACACATTAGAAAAGCACGCAAACACACAATCAAACGTGTACACATTGTACATACAGTAAAGACAACACAAACTTTTCAAAGTGCGGTACTAAATTACAACATGGCTGGATTTTTTACTCTGCGGCACAGCACCGGCCCGAACTTCTTAGACACATTTTTTGTTTGTTTGCTGGTAAAAAACAAGGTTTTAATTCTACTACAAGGCTATCCTTTGATGGAGAACGTTCAAACGTCCTTCTCTCTGAAGAAAACCAAATGGAATCAACCAAATCAAAATAAATCAAAATCTACGGGTTTTGTTTCCTCAGGCATCTTAAGATGAACACTAAACCAAAGTTTAATGGAAAAAAGATGATATTAATGCAAAGATGCTTTTGTGTAATCGACATTTGGCTCTTAGTAATGCTTCACGGGGTTCTATTAAGTAAAAATGATGAGAGGGATCAGAGTAGAGAGACAGGAGAGAGGCTCCAGCCTCATCTGATCTTACATTTGAGGAAGGGTCCTGAAGCCACATAGGGAGCTTCTCTGAGTCACACCATTTCAATATTTCTAGGACTGTCGAATCCATACGCTGTATGCGAACATTTAACACAGTCCTTCGCCGTCAGAAATGATAAACAATCTGTGACCGGCCAACAGGTCCATAGAGAATCAATTGGAAAAGTTGGAAAAGGTGACTGTAACAGTACACTGGAACATTTCCTCTGGGAAAATGTACATTTTATGAGTCAAATCTAACATCATTGAAAGTCACAAAAAAAATTGCACAAAATTTAGCCTCATCCTGATTGTCGTTCCTGGCGGCACACCAGGATAACTTCTCAGATTACAGCCTCACCTCTCCAGTTTCTCGTTTTGGGAGAAAAGCCATACAGGTCCCTTAAAAAAAAAGAATGATGTGACGGTGTTACACTACTGAAATGATAGCAGATGTGATTTATTCGATTGAGTGGTATTTCCCTGCAACTACTACACCATCTTTGGGCACGCTGATGCTTTCCCCTGACATCACTGAGCTGACTGCAGCTCTGCTGGCGGCACTAACCCAGGTCACTGAGATACAGTTACACGACTCATGACTCTGTAAGACCACAACACAGCAGACCACAGAGAGGCTCACCAAGAGAGTCCTGCACAGGAACACTGCAAGTGGTGTATTGTGACTAGTTGTAATGGTTATGCCTGGGAACATGTTTATCTGTATTTAGAGACAAGTGTTTGGGAAGTTATTTTGGGTTTCATATTCTTGTCATTCCTAAACATGATTCAGTGCAACAGGTTTATGAGCCACTGTCTTCCTTCTTTAGAGTCTACAACAAAATCTACATCTCCAATTTTGCATGCGTACTGATGATATTCAATAAACATTATCATGTGCTGCACCCCAGATCAGAAGTGCTCCTTTTCTCTTTTATAGATGTGGGATAGTTGGATAAGATCCCTGATCAGGGAGTGTTTTGGCTACAGATCCAAACCCCAGAGATGTTTATTTCTGCATCTGATTTAGCACAGAATGATTGCTGCAACACTGTCTGAAGGTGGGGTAACAGCAGTGGGCAGAACGAGGCTTTTGATCAGGCTATTTACGTGTTTGTTTTTTACATTATGGCATTTTAAAAATATGTCAATAGTGATGTCAACGTAATAGTGTCCCAGGGCATCTGCACTTTACTTTGTAAACCAATCACAGAAGAAAATATAATTATATCACAACTTATACATTGTGAAAAATATGTACATGCAAACATCTGGCAGGGAGCCATGAAAGCAAAAGAATCTGGAGGGGAAAATGTTTTGCACAGTGTGTCAATGCCAGATCATATGAGAGGAAGAGAGAAAACAACTTTATTTGACTATTTATTGCTCGAGATGGCAAATACGTTTTTGCAGGTCACACTATCTCTCCAAAGAGTCCTTCTCATTCCAAACAGACCTTGAGAGTTTTCATATATCACTGAAGTGTATATCTGTGCACTGAAATAGCTGAGACCCTGCAATTTAATTACCTTGCCCTGTGCCGCCGCTCCCACTCTAGGCCAGGCTTCCCAGTTGCAGTCCCTCCCTTTTGCTCTGGCCTCCTCACATCAGGTTCTGATGAGCCTAAATGGAAACACGTGCTCCACGCTGGCTCCCCCGACAGATGGGACAATATCATATTATTAATGACAGAAAGATAGAGATGGAGGGAGGGAGGGGAAGAAGTTGGGAAGGAAAATCCTCCCTCCTCAAAGGACTTGCTGGTCTTAAATAGCTCAACACTGAGCTGCCGTCGCTTCTGAGGAAGTTATTATAGGAAGGCAGCACGTCTGTGTTTGCATATGGAATATCCTCTCAATCTAACTCAGTGCTCGGCAGGCTTAGCCCCATGTCACTCCTCTTAAAGCTGCTGAACTCTGGACCCTCATGCCCGCTGATGAAAAGATGTGACCCACATGCCCAAAAGTATGTGGACACCCTGTTTGTGTCCTATTTCTCTAGGGCTGTTTATTAGGTTTGGCTTAGTTTAAATTTAGAAAATTCTTCATATTATAGCCTCCAGTGATATTTTAGCAATAGCATGCTACTAAATTTGTTGCTGTGACGCCCCTTCCTGTTTCAACATAACAATGCCCTCATGTACAAACCGAGGACATTATGAAATGCTTTTCTGAGTATGATGTGAAAGAACTTGACTGGCCCTCATCCCCGCCCAGCATCCTTTTGGATGAGCTGGGATGCAGACTGCAAACAGGGGCCAGCTTCACAAAGATATTTGACTAGTCTGTAATGTTAGGCCAGTCTTTCTTGTGCAAGTTTGACAGTTTCACAAAAAGGAAGACTTATTTCAGGCTCAGAGCAAAGGTGTGTGTCCCAAGAGATTGACAAAATACTAATTACTTGTGTCTCTGAATTTCCAGAATTGCGCAACAACAAATCATCCTTGTATTAAGACAAAAAAGATATTTGCTCAGTGAAATATCAGCGTGCAAATGCAGCTACTGGGTTTGCAACAAAAACACAGTTTGAGTTGTAGCAACCTAGTGCTGGCAACATTAGCATCAAAGCTAGCCGTTACTAGAAGCTCTGGAGTGGTAAATACTAAGACAGCACTGGTTGTTCTACTGTAATGTGAATATTTTTTGGATGATCATGTTTCTATGTCACTAATAATCAGTGACACTGGCTGATGAGCGGCAGTCGTCGTCCTTTTCCCGAAACTTTCTTGAGGCTGACTAATGAGTTAGCAGAAGCACTGAGCTCCGCCACATTAATAAGCCACAACATCTAAGCACTCCTACAGGTCTCCACTGCACTGCGATCATATGAAACTGGAATTTTTTTTTTGTATTTGCTAAATTTCCCCGCCCTTGTGACTTCTAAATTCTTCCAGAAGACGAATGGTTTCAGACTAGAAGCTCAGTGTTTTAGTGTGGTGACACAGTTAGCCAGTGTGTTTTAGTTTGAAAAAAGTCTTATTTGACCCAGGAGTCATAGCAAATTAGTCTTACTTGAGACAGTCAAGAACAAGACAGCCTCGTACAACACATGAATTTAGATGTCTATCTGGAGTCTGACTGTTTGTTTGGCCTCAGCAGCTGACCACTCATTTAGGTTTAGCCGTCTACTTTATTATAGTAACTTTTGATGCTAGTAGAATGTTCTTATTAACAAGTTGTGATTTGCAGTACATGTACATCATGATACAGAAACTTGCCCCTCTGTCTGTATTATTCCCACCCCCACATGCTCTATATTAATGTGTGTGTGTGTGTGTGTGTGTGTGTGTGTGTGTGTGTGTGTGTGTGTGTGTGTGTGTGTGCACGCCTGCCCGTGTACGTACGCTCAGCTGAGAGGTTGTGTCCTGCCCACACAGTCCTGAGCACAGAGTTGTCCTTAATGGTCGACAAATATTAGCAAAATAAATGATAAGAAAATATATTAAGAACTGCATTGATTACACAGACAGGGAATATCCTTGTTAGATGAGCAACTTGAAGACACTGGAGAACACTGGTAACAGCAACTTGACGATTGAACAATAAGCATTAGTAAGTCAACTGAAATCGCTGCATTTTCTATATACAGCACACGGATGATTATGCACTGAATGAATGAACTAATGAATGAGTTAACTTTATTTACATTGCACTCTTTACTGCAGAGCCATCTCTAAGATACACTGAAAACACATGAAGACAGGCAATGTTGTCAAAGCAACAGGTATATATGTCAATAAATATAGATGACTAAACAAGGTCTAATGATTCTTAATTACAAAAGTTCTGATCTGTCAGGATATAGGCATGGTTTCAAACATAAATGGCTGATTACAAACTGAGTGGGCTAAAACACACAAGAAGCCTAAGTCTCCTTTACAATAATTCACTACGTGTTCTCAATCGGGTAGGCAAACTCATGAAAATATTCATGAATTAAGATCAGTGTATGTCATGGAATAGTAAAATCCGCCCCATAGCTGCCCACTTCTTCCTAATGGCTGGCTACTCCAACTGCTTGTGGAAAGTCCTGTCAGCCAGAGTCAAAATGAATTTTTCGAAACCAGCCCTAAACATCCAACATCAGCGCTTGACCCCAATAAAGCTCTTGTGGCTGAAAGGAAGCAGAAGCTTGGACAAATTTAATGTAGCCAGGTCTGAGCTTTGAAGACAATCATTTTGGTTTTTGGACACATCACTGTCCATGGATTGTATCTCCCATGAAGACAAAACAAAAGCACTAAGCGGTTTCATTATTATTTCATTATGTCTACTACTATCAGGCAATACTCATCAGCCCCCTGACCTGGTTGAGTCACCACAATTGATTCACCTGCACTGAATTACTCTGGGAGCCTGAGGCCATGTATCCCGCCAGCGCAGGAAACACTGAGCATGCACAGATCGGGGACGTACGGAGGTGAACTGTGGGAGAATGGATGCAACCTCTTCCCTTTTGATATGTCAAAGAGCACTGGTGACTAAATGGAAGCAAATCTCTGCATCCAGGCTGTCACTGCAGCAAATTAATGAATGAAGCTTTGGAAAAGGGCTTAGTGTCCACATACTTCTTAGTATGTTGGTCAATAAACAGGCAAATTTTTGTTTCTTGAGCAGAACTGCATAGACGTTGTGCACGAAAGAGCTCATGCTGAGCGCCAATTAGGTGGCTACTGCTTTAATGGGTTTTTTTCACCCCCAGTCACCACTGATTCACTTTGTATCAAAGTACCGGAAACTACATTAACACTGAGTCAAACCACCAGAAACCACCTCTGTCTCTCTCTTTTATTTGCCCTCTCTCTCTCACACACACTCACGCACATGTGTGTGTACAGTGTCACAGCATATACATAGACACAGGAAGGGGTCTCTGAGTTTGCAGCCTAGTGACAAAGAATTTACAGGCGTGTTGTAAGGACGTGTAGACCTAAGTGTGCATGTGACAGAGTGTGTGTGAGGGAAAGAGGGAAAGAAAAGGTCTGACACTTGTCTATGAGAACCTTATTAAAAAGGTGAGAAGTGAGTGCAGTGTCTGGAGGAGGGGGTTAATTGTGCTCTTAAAAGAGGACTTCAAAGGGAGGCTGGTGTCAGGGCTGAGGGGCATGGGAGTGAGAAAGGATGAAGGGGAAGAGGAGGAGGAGGGAGAAAAAGAAAAGATACTGTAACTGATGATGGGGGCTCAGGGGAATAGCTGGGAAAGGCAGAACACAGGGGGAGGTAGTGCTGGGGTTACCAATGATTTTGAGATGCTCTGAAGAGAAAGAAGTTACGGAAAATGAGACTGAGTAAGAGGAGATGTTTTCATCAAACCTAGAAGTTATGAGTGTAGTTATGGTGAGAAATGAAAAGTTGGCTAAACTTCTTGCTTTTTGTTTCTGTTCTTTCTTGGTCCAGACTTAAATGTCTCAACAACTGTTAGGCAGATTCACGTGAAATCTGTTCTGAAATCAGTTAGGACATTCATGGTGCCCAGAGGGTTAATCCTAACCACTTTGGTGATTCCCTGACTTTACACCTAACGCCACCTTAAGGTTCAAGTTTTTATTTATCTATTCAAATATCTTAATCCACTGGACGGATTGCCACAAAAAAATTTATATTCATGGTTATCAGATGATTTTTCCTTATGACTTTGTTGACCCTTAACTTAATGACTATTCTAACCACCATGAGGCTGTTTTGGGCGCTTTTAGGAAAATGTCACAACGAATATTAGATGGATTGTTATGGAATTTGGTACACACATTCATGTTCCCCTCAAGATGAACTGTAATAATTTTTATAATCCCTTGACTTTTTAACCAGTGCAATCATTAGATTTTTTTAAACATAAAAAATAATGACAAACTATGACCAAATTGCAAAAAACCCCAAGAAAAGTGTGGCTGTAAACTCTTCTTGTTTTTTGGTAATTTGGGTGAAAACAGTTTTCATGTGCAGTAAACTGAAATCAGTGATTTCATGTGTGGCATGGCTGTCAATTAACAAAATGATCAAAGAATTATATTCTCTGAGATAGGTTAGACTTTATTTGACTTGTCAGATAGTTGAACAGCATCAGACGTGTTGTGTGTGCATCACATACTAAACAAACTGAATTAAGTATTTTCTGGTTGTCAGTATTTCTTGGCAAATGCTGCTCTCTAGAATTATCAACAAAACTTTTCCATCATAAAGTCAACATTAGTAATGCTTTAAAGGTGCAAAATGTAACTTTTTTACGGGCCTATAAAGACAAAACGAGACAGAGCTCTTGATGCAAAGAATAACAGTTCGCAAGACTAATATTAATTTTAGATGTGCTATAAATCCATATGTTTACTTTTGTAATGTTCGTTAGAGCGCATACAACAACCAAAAAAACACTTTGCTCATGTCCACAATCTAACCAAAGTTGTTAGTTAAAAAAGTTACATAGTGCGCCTTTAAACCATATCCAATGATTCATTTTAACTCTTTGACAGTAACAACTCCCTTAATGAGCTTTCAGCCTTCATGCTCTCTGACCTCCTGATTGGCTGGGTTACAGGTTTGCTTAATGTAGCATAGATGATTGGACATTATCATTGTTTTAATTAGACCTTCTAACAGGCAGCTGTAAAGCAGATGTGGGGGTGCAGCTCTCAGACTAAACACTCCAGAGCCAGAGGAGACAATTAACATGCTCTGATATCGCTGCTGTCAGGTGAAAACCACACATCTTCAATACCTAAACTTTTAATGAATGAGCACTCTCTGTTTACCTAGCAGATTTCAACAGGTAAGGAATAGAACCCATCAGAAATTATATAAGTTTCAGTAACACGTAAAAGTAATAAAAACAGAGATAAAAGGTTTTATATTCAGCAGAGCTGATTATGATGCTAAAATCACTGCAGCAGAAGGACTCAAACTGCAGATGAGGAATTACTAGAGAAGATTTTTATTATTACGTTCACCACTTTGCTTTCTTTAGGTGTGCATATGTTTTAATTTGTATGAAGTTTCCTCAATATTCCCCCTTCAAAATGTTAGATTTCAAAAAGAGATGTTGGAAAAATGTGACATGGCTTCTTAGAAAAGTAACAGCATAAAATAATCAAAATAAAGATGGAAATTTTCTGTTTTAAATAAGATTTTCTACTCATTACTCTGTGACATTCCCTAAAGTGTTATCATAAAATAATTCCACAACTAAATGCATATTTAAGAGCTAATTTTAGTAGCTAACTAGTTTGATAATATCTTTAAAAATGTAAGTGCAAAACAAAGGAACAGGTCTTACTCATTATCTTTTATTGAATCTCTTCTCTGTGCCATGTTCTTTAAGATGCTATGTACAAGCCAGGAGTAGAGATCCATAGACTAACAAATAAGTAAAAGGAGTGCAGTAGTCATATTTAAAGCTTTTTCACTAAAATACAGCTACTGGTACATTTGAAAACTTTGCATTAGAGAAATTTTGAAGTTGAAAATACATCTTTCAACAAGGCTATTTAAAAAAAAAAAAAGGAGTAGAAAATTTATGCTTGGCTTGCTGTCTTTGAAAACTAAGCAGTTCATCTTCATCAGGTGAGGGACTAACCAATAAGGTAGGGGACTAACCAGTAAACCTGCTGTGTTTATTTATGTTCAGTCCCTTACAGATTACAGTGTAATTCATTACATTATAGGGAAATAATGTTTGGACAAAAGACCAACTCTATATTCATGTCTTTCTGTAGCTCCCACAGGTCTCCCACAGCAGAATGTAATGGAATTTTAACTCTATAGTGAGCAAATCCACAAATCAATCAATTACAACCATTGAAGCCACATAAGCAATGCGTACAAATAACCACAGTCTCACATTAATGGTTAAAAAATACCAGGTGTAATTCATGTCCATTAAGTATCGACTCAAATAACTCCAGCTGACCTTTAAACTGTTACGCTCTACAGAAAATGGCACACAGTGGCAGCTAGAAATTCAAAAATAACAAAAACTGAGTCACATTAGCAAGAAAAGTCATGTTTAAATCCTGAAAAATAGAAAGAGTCAGCTTCAAGGCTCTCATTTGAGCTGCCTAAAG
>JAQQZW010000011.1:10040435-10051676 GCA_029814745.1 Zanclus cornutus | reverse complement strand
TTCTATGATACAAGGTTCTGTGATCTATGATAAAAGGCTTTGTTTTTTATTATATCATGTTCTGTATTAACAGTTTGATATAATGTTCTACTCTCCATTATTTAATGTTCTGTGTTCTACAATATCATGTTCTACAAACTATAATATATAACATTCTGTGTTTTACAGAGAGCTATAATGGTCTGTGTTCTATGATGCAATGTTTCACATTCTACAATATTAATTTCTATGATACCATGTTCTGTGTTCTATGTAATATTTTGTTCTCCACAGAATTTTCTAATTAGCCCAGCAGCATTCTTGAATGTTTTTTACTAAGTGTTTGTCAACAAGAAAGCCCAAAGCAGCAATGGGTGCTAGAGCACAGAAAAAAAGCAGGAAACAGGATGAAAGCTTTGCATCCAAAAGATAAAGGAGTCATTCCCAGTGTTTCATGTGCCTTTTTTCTTCCTTTTGATTGAAATGTGGGCCCCAATAGGATCCACCCAATGATTTTTCCCTCTTATTCTGGCGTGTCAAAGTCAGTATAATTGGATTTAATTTTTAAAATATTGTGCTATGCCAAAGAAATAAAAATCTCTGTCCCAACTTGCAGCCCATTATCTATCTCTCTTTTTTTATTGTTTTCTTTATCTGCAGCTCTGGATCATAACTTAACTGGATGTATAAAATCTCAACTAAGCTCAACAGCAGGAGTATCTAATATTTTCTATAGATTTGTGTTTTGCCTCAAACTCTCCAAAGGATCTCTGGTCATATGTTTGGAACCACTTAGCAAGTAGCCAAGCTTAACAGAGACAAAAAAACCCACCACAGCAAGGTCTCAACATACATGCTCAGTGTTGATGCAAACTGGGAGGATTAAACAGATTCATTCCCCAACCTTATTCTGAGTGTGATGCTAGTTTTCATGTCTGTCTTTTCTTTTTTAAATAAGCTGAATTCAACCTGACTTCCTACCTACTTGTGGGAGGTAACAGCTCAGGTTAGAGCTCAGTGTCAGCTAACCTTGAAATGACTTCCCACCGGGGTACATGCCATGTACTGATGAGTAACAGGGCAGACGTGAGTTTTCATTGGCCAGGCATGAAGCAGTGAACTATATGCTTTCTTAAAATATTTCGAAAGTCATGGCCATTAAAAGAACCTTAAGAAAACAACAACGACTAATAATACAAAGAATTCAAACGATCAATGAAAATTGCTAGTTTGATGTAAGTGAGAAAATACCATTAAATTCTGAGTATTTCGGTAAGCAAGGCAGTGACAATGATGTGTGAGAGGTGTGTGGGTGCCAGGGACCGAAACGAAACACCTCAGACCAACACAGAGTTCCAGCTCCACCATAAACAGAAAAACTATGGTGCACTTCATATTCAGAGCTGTTGAGATCTCAAGGGGGTACTGAACGTCTGCCTGGGGCCCCCGACCAGTTTCTCCTAGCACATAAGACCCATTCAAACTCCAAGCTGTAGGATGGACAGGGTGGCCTTCAAATGCTCCGTGCGTGCACACACAACACAAGGCTGAGTCTGTTGGATAAATATGACTGTTTGTGACAGAGGGACGTATGGCAGTTAAAGGTCAATGACTAGTATAGATTTTAGCCTATAAATGCCTGTAATACCTGTGTGTGTAAGAGAGCCCCATGAGGACTTGGAAACCCCTTAGCAGCAGTAACATGACAGGAGCAGCGCTGCAGTGGCAAAGCTGCCCTGGCAAAGCTGCCCTGCCACCCTGCTTTAAGAAACAGTGGATAAAGTGAGAAACTCACACTGTGCGTCCTGCTAATCTGAACAGAGAAAAGATGATGACAGCAGTGCCAGTGTGTCTGGGGTAATATAATTCCAGGAGAGCTTTTACTCTATAGTTGAATAGATGGCTGTTCTAGGACTGCAAGTGCAGGTGTGTGTGTCATCATAATTATGATCAGTTCCTGGGAGTACAGAGATCAAAGCTTGAGACTGATGGCAGCTCATTACTGATGGGGAAGTGGTCCAACCATAAGAGATGAGGGAGTGAGTAGCAACAAGCAGATTAACAAATAAGTGGTGAGCAGACAATTAGCCAAAGTACAGACAGATTTGCTTGAAGCATGCAACAAAGAGGTTTAAGCTTCATTTAATTATGACTGGAATTAAGAGCCAAAGCTGAAAACTTGAATTAGAATCTGATAAAGTTTTAAAGTAACTTCTCGAAGAGGGGAGAAATTGAAGCAAAAGAAAGTAATGAAGAGGGGTTGGAGGTGTAACTAATGGTTAGCTGTTTGGGTATGTTGAGTTAGGGTGGAACTGTGTGGTTTAGAGAGGAGAGAAGGTGGAAAGAGGTTATAGGCAGGGAAACGAGAGAAGCACGTACCGTATGCAGGAGCAGCTGCTGCAGCTGGGCTGTAGCCATACGGTGTCCAAAAGCCTGTTAGGGAAGAGGTTACAGGGTCGAAATCAATTGCGCACTTGTTTAATTCTCGGCCACACTTTCCAACATCTTCAGTAATTTTAGATGAGTGTTTTGGCCATGCTGCACTCACAGCAGACAGCTGTGGGTTCAGGGTAAGAGACCTGAGTGAAAGCTACTCTACTTTCCACCAAGATCAACATGAACTCGAACACACAAATGCTGCACAGTCACACACCACAAGGTCATATATAAGTAAAGATGCAGTACTGACTGACAGTTCATAAAATCAAGATTTTCTGCATCATTCTCTGTTAATTATTGTCCACTATTGAGCTCTCAAGCAGTCACGCATCAATGTAACCACTGTCCCCCGTACTGTATGTTACTCTATGGTATTTAAGAAAGCTTTTGATATTTCAAACACAACTGCAGGGGAAAAATGGATGCTTATTTAACTACAAAGCAAACAAAAATGTCAGTACTTTAAAGCTAACAGTAAAGAAAATGCCACTCAAGCACCAATAACCATGTCAGATATAAAAATTAAATAAACCACTGACAAGAACCCAAATTTCTAAGAATAAAATGACCCCAAACTCACAAAAATCCAAAATTAGATTTCTAATTAAAAAAACAAAAGAACAAAAAATAAAATGCTACTTATTGCCTGTAAAAACAAAAGAATCACCTACCTGGTGTGACATATCCAGGTGCGGCTGCACTGACGAATGCTCCCCTTGCGAGGGCTGCTCTTCCTCTTCCTCTAGCTACCTGAGCTGCTACTGCTGAGGCTGCTGCTGCCGCAGCCAAGGCTCCTTTAGTCTGGACACAGTACATATCATTTATTAGGTGTGCTTCAAACATTCATGATGCAGAGATACACACAGTATTCAGACACACAGATGTGTGTCTGCATAAAAATGGTGCACAGAAATAAGGCATAAAAGCACACACACACACACACACACACACACACACACACACACACAATGTTCTAATGCATTATGGATCTCATTGTTCACAAACCTGTTAGCACACACCCTCATTGACAAAATAAGTGGAAGAGTGATGATCAGATAACTGTCAAGTATTGATCTGATTAGACACTTGTTAAATGCAGTGTCATTGATTACTAAAGGGTGAACAAAGTGGACAAATTTCCCCACGGCTCTACAGAAGTGATACTGATCAGGAAGGATGTTTAAACGGTACCTTTTTTTTAAAGCTGGGCTGACCGTTTGGCTCTTAAGGAAAAGAGATTACTTTGAATTTATGTCTGTTTCATTTTGTGTGTAAATGCACATTAAATCCCTAGACTGCTCTCTGTTTCTCATATGAACTGTTTGTGTGTGTCTCTTTACCTGAGGCAATATTTTCTTTTTCTTGTTTGCAGCTGCGTTGGGACCAGAGAAGAGTTTTTCCAGAGCTGCCAGAGCAGCACTGGCCTTTGCTACTTTTTTGTTGGGGCCTGCCCCACGAAACTTCTGCCCATCGACCTCCACCTGATGTGCACACACACAGAAATACACTTATCAGTCATCAGTAGCTCAGCCAGCCAGTCAGGCTGAATGGGACAGCTTGTTTAGTGATGCCCTGCTGTCAGGCAGGCCTGCTAATCAATCAGCGGAGCGATGGAGCAGCCAGGCATGTCAGAAAACAACACACCCCACAGAGAACAGGCCTACTCCAGAAACCAAGTGGACTGATTGACTCTACCGCTGATCAGCCTGTTTCTGAATGTGTGCGTGGCTCAGATGCTGTTTTCTATATATTTCTGATTATATGTCATGGCGCCACACTCTTTTTCACATTTATGTGTTTTATAATCTTTTATCAGAATCAGTCAGTCTGTGTGTGTGTGCATGAAGCTCCCACCTCCATAACAAAGCGTTTGTCGTGGCTGCCTCCACTTTCAGAGATGAGTTCATATTTGAGGCCTCGTCTCTTTTCATTTAGCTCCATGACGGGGTTCTTCCCACTCGCCGTCAGTATGGGACCCTGAGTTCGCACCTGGAGAGTGAAAACATTGTTAAAGTAATTTAATGCATCTTCATAGCTTTATCAGAAAGCACACTGTGGACAGTAAATCTAGTAGAAGGAGCATGGTTTGCATGAGCAAGAACAAGAGCACGACTGTGAACAGGGTGACGATTTAACTAAGTTGGAATAGTGGCTGTTACACTCTAATAATTTAAATAAAAAATTTACTTGCACACTAAAAAAGCATTTTAACTGACTGTATTCATTTGTGTATTAGTGCTAGTTTCTCTATCCATACCTCCAGTGTGTTGGAATTGTCCGAGGAGTGTGTTGGGTTATTGCTAGTGTGTGACGACGTCTCGCTCTTCCCCTCGCCGTCTGACTTCTCGTCTGAACTCATGGGATCCAGGTCTGAGTCGAAACCTGTCGGGTAGCCCATCGCCTGAAGAACCTTGAGAGGGAAGATGATGACAGAGTAAAAATGAACAGGGAGGACGAGACGTCGCAGCAAAGAAGTGCAAACAAAAGAAACCACAGCTAAAACTTTGAAGTCCAAGCACAAACCATCAATGGTTTTAATATAAACACTCATAGGTTGACACAGACAGTTGTGTTAAAGGGTCATCTAACATAGAGGTGTGTTAAAGACTAGCTAGTTGAAGGAAAATATCATCAGTAAACTAGGTAACATCTTTGATAATTTATTAGCTAAATTGGAAAGAACTTAGTGGGATGAGATATATTTTGCCATATGCTAAATATACCTCATTTATACTGATACCTTAATGTTCCTTTGTGTGTTGTTTTGAACAGACTTTATTGGCATTATCAGCCATAAAAGTAGTGAGCTGCTACCCAGGGTAATAAGAATAAAAAAATAGCCAGGAAATCCAACCAAAACAGTAAATGTGCCCACATAACAGACCTGCACCAAGTTGATGACAAAAGTTGCTATATCTTAACAACAACAGCAAAAAACCCTCCCGCCGCAGCTCTACTGCAGCATATTGCAT
Source organism: Zanclus cornutus (assembly GCA_029814745.1). Taxonomy (NCBI): domain Eukaryota; kingdom Metazoa; phylum Chordata; class Actinopteri; order Acanthuriformes; family Zanclidae; genus Zanclus; species Zanclus cornutus. The sequence goes on along the minus strand of JAQQZW010000011.1, from coordinate 10,046,286 downwards.
GTACTGACTTTACAGAGATTAATCTTACTCATACAATGGCTACAATACAGCCATTACAATACATAAAGAGTCACATGAGCCTACTGTAAGTCCTTAACAACACACAGAGCAGCTAAGTGATTCAGAACAATAAGGCAGGCAGGAAAGAAAAGAAGAATGACAAGTTTTTTGACCCAAATGGGTGATTGTGTTACAGCTGCTGAACCAGCCACTACAGTGAGTGGGAGAAACTGAGGAAGAGAGGGGGAGATCAAAAGGTGAGTGCATGAGAGAAAGAAAGTGAGTGAGAGGGAGAATGGAAAGAATGGAGAGAGATATGGAGAAAGAGCCTTTTATGGGAATGGAGCGGATGGCGGATTATCCCAGCTCTGTGCTCTGGAGAGCCTCTTTGTTCACAACCACTTTGGGATTACATGGATTTGCCCACCTCCATCCCTCCTCACACGCATACACATAAACACACACACCAATGCGTATATACAGACAAAAACATATTTATAGATACACACAGGTTTGGCTGCAGCTGAGGTTTAAAAAATTCTTCAGGTATGAAAAAAAGAATCATCGCTCTTTTTCTTTTATAGTGGTTCTTTTACCAAATAAGCACAGACATAAATCAGAGAATCACACACATGCACACTTCAACTTTTTTCCTTTATTTGTCTTCTCACCTTGACGGCTACGTGAAGCTTGGCGGTCTTCTTGGAGGATCCAGACGCTTCGTAAATGGTTCCGTCCAGATCCACAGACATGGTGAAGACCGGAGCGTGAACCGGGCCCGACTGGGACAGCAGGCGATACTGCAGCCCAGGCCGGATCTGGTTCAACCGCATAAGGGCATTCATTGGCTGGTTGGAGTCTATGGCTTTACTGTCTAGGACTAACACACACAAAAAAAAATGGAGGGGAATATGGTTGGAGTTGAAAATAGAGCAGATTAGGATAAATTTAATAAGGGTTGGTAGGGGATGTAACAATTATCCAGCCAGAATTGGACAGATTGTGCCAAATTTAGAGATACTGCATGTAATAAATCAGATTTCCTAAACATTCTCAGCACTGTTGCTGGTTGTTTTCATGATGAATAAAGGTGCCTCCCTATTTTCTTTCTCTTTCAGTCACTTTTGTCCTGTTTGCCAATATCTAAAAATGCCTCTCTGTCTCCATTAGCTGTGGTTCATCTTCTTCTTGTATGAAGAAAGGGCTGGGGATGGTTGGGTGGCCTACTAAAATGTTAGCAATCAATACTATTGATCTGCCTCCAAAGGATGGAAGGAAGGTGGAAGGGGGAGAAGCAGATGGGGAAAAGACAGAAAGAAAATAGAGACATGGGGAAGAGAAGCAAGGCTAAGGCATTTCTAAGCATTGTGCCACTTTTGGAAGATGGTATTTATTCTTATCCCTACTCTCTTTCGTCAAACATTTCCTTTCTTTCTGTGTTTAAAATAGATTGGAGAGAATAAACAGAAAAAACAGAAGAAAAATCAGGTAATAGCAACCTGCCATATATCTTTCTTTCCTTGCTTCTCTTACCTTTCCTTAGATTCCTCTTCATCTTCTTGATTAGGTCCTTGTCATCCATTGCTCCATCCTCATATGGCCTCTTCAGACCTAAGCCTGGAGAGGAAGCAAGAGGGAACAACACAGAGGGAAACATGGAGAGAGTTGCTAATCAATAAGTGACTACATGAGATGTTTATATAAACACACACAAAGCCACTTGTGCGTGACTGAGAGAAAGGAGGTGAGGCCACAGAAAACAAGCAATGTATGAGGACAAGCATAAAGATGAATAAACTTGCAGACAAGATAAACAAAACAGAAAGGCAGACCAGAAAACAATGAGGAAGACATATGAGTTCTTTCTTTTTTTTTTACATGCACAATAATCTATAAATGCTCTAGTGATTTTACACGTGAAGTACCAAAAGGCTAGAGTAACTTTTCCAAGAAAGTGGATTTGAAAATTTGCCAACTTTCTCTTCAGTGCATAAATCACGCACAAGTTTACAACATTTCAAAAGGCCACCATGTTTTTGGTGTGACAAAGGAAAAGAAAATACATTGGAAAAAGAAGGCAAAATATCAAACATCGTATCTCATCCTAAACATACTTTTGTGATGCCTCACTTTTCAACAATATTGACGGTTCCGTCAGAGCTGGTGCTAAACAAACCACCTAATACATCTAGAAAGGTCACGTCATGTGTGAAAAGATTTGACAGCAAGTCCTACCTCGGTCAAAAAGCCCTCTGCCTGAACCCTACTGCAGGTTTCATGTGAGAAAAGGGGGAAGACAGACCAACAGACAAGCCCTTCACACAGATGGGTTAACTGAACTGACAGATAATCAGGCACATACAAACAAGGACTGAAAGACAAGACAAGGTGAGGTGATATTTTGGACAGAAGTGAAGAGACATGTAGGCTGAGGCAGGCTGAGCAGAGAGGCAGGTACACACACCTTCTTTGTCAGACCAAGGGTATTTCTGTGATGGTTTGTTTGAGGGAAGAGGCTCCATCTCCAACACCTTGTAGATCTGTCCAAATGCCATGAGTCTGAGAGCATGCTATTGAACGCAAAACACAAATACAAACATTCACACGCACAGAAAAAGAAAGACAAAATAAGAAGATAAATTTAAACTGTAGAGACCTAATAAACACTAACAGAGTCAATGATTTGTTGTTCCTATACTGTTTAAGAGGCACTCAATTCAGCTCCTACATTTCCCATAATGCAACTTGACAGGATTTCTCTGACACCTTCCCTGTCTCCGAAATGCCCACCTCTTTCCAATGCCACAGTGTGGAACACAGGCTTTCTGTTAAAAACATTTAGGTCTCAAGCCCAAGTGGAAAAACTGGGAATTCAAAATGTAATTACAAACATTTTCCTGAAGCTTTTTATTCGCTTATTAAGATCATAGCACAGACTGAGGCAAAGAAAGCATCCTGATCTGTCTTTACACTCTGATTAGTTACTTTAAGCAATGCCTTGCAGTTTGCAACAAAAAAATTTGAACACCACATGCAGTAACATATTCTTGTTTTAAAGCAGCTTCAGAGTGATGTATCTTCCGTCATGGAGAGAATCTCCTCAATAATGTAGCTTTTACCAAATCCAAAATGATGCTGCTGTTGCTCCAATGCAGCCTGTAAATGCTGGCTTAAAAACTGAGAGAAAAAACAAGATACACTAGAAAATTCAGGCTGATGTAATGATATCTATTCAAACATAGAAGCGCAACTTGCATTTATGCAAGTACAGAAACTAGTACGTTAACACTAAATCTCAGCCAGACCTTTGCAATAATGAATGTCCAAACATATCTATAAAAACTTATGAAAAAACACCTTGAGTTAACTTGCAACACACAACATCAAATTTCACCTCAAAGATAACTGGAGTAGATGTACTTTATATTTTTTTCCCCTCTTAGCATCAATAACATTAGCACATATACTGACCACTGTCCATGTCCAAATTTATCATTCTCGCCCTACTGTTAACATCCTCAATCTACACAAACAGTCAGAGAGATAACCAGAGTGGCACACAGTGGCTCAGCTAATATAAATCCATTAGGGAGGTAGAGTGTCTCAGATATTCATGAGGCTCGGTGTAGCTCATTGACAGAACAGCTCCCTCTCTCCTATCTGCTCTTGTATCTGCTCCAATACAATTATCCCCATTGACATTCCAGCCTCGTTCGGGCTGCCTTCAAAGGAAATGGACGGCAGGATTCACTAAGCCATGCGGCTCAGAGGCTGCCCTGCTCAGTCGAGTGTGTGTGTGAAGAAGGACATGACAGCGTGCTCGCCCACGGCGCATGCACGCAAATACTGTCCTCAGGGTGTCAGAGATGGATTTATGGCTTGCAATGGCAATAGTTTCCCACACCAATTATAAAAATGCAGCGCCACACAGCTCTTCCTGGAGACGCACATGCACGCTCGCACAAGTGTGCGTGTGTATGTGGGTGCACATGCAGATTGTGTAGTTGAGGTGGTGATGGGGTCTTTCTGTCCGGTAATAGGCGTGTTACTTACTGTTTCCCACACACTGACAGCTCTGGGCGAATACAGCTGGGTGATAACAACAGTGTCTTTAAGCTGACGTGTGTGTGTGTGTGTGTGTGTGTGTACCTGCGCTCTGTAGGTAATGGCCTCAGCCTGCTGGTTGGTCATGTTTGCTAGTGTGTTTGTTGGCTCTTTCTCACATGGGTCGTGTAAACCTGGACCACCTGGGGAAAGTGACAAAGGATGACACACACACACTTGTTGTCAGTGACACTACCACTCAGCAACATTTAATTAGGCTTCACTGTCAGGAGATAAGTGTCAATGGAAATCCTGACTATTAAAGTGCAGCAACAAGAGGAAAATTGAACTGGTCCAACTGGCTGTGAGCCACACAATTTAGTAATTTAAAAGGTAAAATTCTGAACACTGATCATGCCACATTTGTCTTAAATTTGAATACTGTAGGTGAGAATACTCTTTGGCCTAAATTTTTTTCCCTTCCCAACAGTTTTTTTTTGCATATTGTGAAACATTTATGTTAACTGCCTTTTTCCATTTTTGAATATTTACAACGAATGTGTTGTTAGTCTGTTATCTGCTGTTGTAAGTTTAATTTTTCTTAAATTAAGTAAAATGAAATTCCGCTTTCAAATACTTTTGAATAACAGAATGTTTCCCAACACTTCAGCTGCTCCTAATTAAGATGCTCTCATAATAATGGCATTCCTCAGACATCTGTGCGTTGCTGGTTCATTGATAATGTGTCGACCTCTCTCAGAAAAACAGCAAAAAAATGTGCCTCAATGTAGCTGCTCATCTTCTGGAATTTGGCATGTTTCTTTTTTTTTGCATTTCTGCATGAAAACTCACATGCTCCTCTGTTGATTTGTAATATTTCCAGTACATATATTAATGCATCCACCATGGCTCCATACCTGGTAGCAGTATGCCTGATGCAAGACACTCCATGACTCGACGCAAGGCTTCACCAGCCCCGAGAGGTCTGTTGCAGGTGGCAATTGCCTTCTCGCAGATTAGCTCTAAGGGCTGCAAGAACACACACACAGATGAACATAGATATGCATGCAACTATGAAGGAAATTACTTGTTATGCATATATTATAAAAGATATTTCCCACTTTAGGACTGTATGCATCACTATGTTACTTAAATGTTGTATTTACATAATATATTTAGTTTTTAATTAACTAAGCTTTATCTTTTCGGCTAACAAGATAAAAACAAAGTCTTCAATCCAATCTATTTGATAGTTTACACTGAAATTCTTCAGCATACTATGTGACACACAGTTCATTTACCAACATTTGAATACGAATCCCCCATTACAATAGGAAGATTAGGTAAAGGCATTTCATAAAAATGCACAAATGCACACAATAGCATAAAATGTACAAAAGTTCAAATTTCTTTCTTTTTCAAAGGATTAACACTCAAACAGGTAATTACAGCAAGACCTACCCATCCCTTGAGAGGTTCCCAGACGGGATGTCTATTGCACATGTCTCTAAGTATCCTGAGAACGATAACGCAGGACTTGAGCCCGTTCACTCGAGCCTGGGGTACACAGAAGTATGGAGAGGGGAGAAGATGGAAAGATGGAGGGATGCAATAAGAAAGATTAAACAGACAGAGGGAGGAAGGGAATAAATTGAGCACAGGAGGAGAGGTATTGTGCAAACACATACAGATAACAGCCTGCTACAACACAAAGCAAGATAGTGACTGTATCTGTCTAAACTCAGCATGACGTCCCCATGGAGAATAAATACTCTGGTTTGAGACAATAAACATTTTGAATTTAGTT
>JAQQZW010000011.1:9704351-9715357 GCA_029814745.1 Zanclus cornutus | reverse complement strand
TGTAACCGCTGACAGCCCAACAGGCTGTTGTAACAATAAAACCTGGGACCTTTAGTCATGTTCACACTTGGCACAATGTGTCTCTGGTTGTCTGGACAGGTGATCAGAGATGTGTATGTACATATATAGTATGTTGTGTAGAGTGTATGTCAGTGAGCACCATTGCACTAAAGTGCTGCTGCTGATTAGTCAACTTTTTACATGTAGCATTTGCACTGCAGATTTGCTTATACCAACAGTGAAAGCTGTAGCTTCCATTATCCAGTTCTCTAGCTGTATGTCAGAGCTTTAAAGTGTATTTCCTCTGTTCAGCAGTTGTTGTAGTTTATTACAGATAAAATCAATCGTGAGCAGGAAAGCCAAATCCAAACACATGTGGTCGAACCAGTTTGTATACATCTGGATGCCACTTTGTTTAAACATCCCACGGTGTCCCTGTAAACAAGAGGTACCTCATGGTCTAAATCTTCAAAGTGCAACTACACACCCAAATTCAGCTAGCTCCCCCCATCCCAGTATATTTAAAAAAAGCAGCAGAGGCCAGCACAGGATAACCACAGTAGAGACGTGGGCTTGTGGCTAAGTAGTGTGTGATTCACAAGGTAAGGAGACACCTACCAGAGTGACAAACTGACCAACGCTCAGCGTAGCACGAAAAAGCCAGTATATAGCTGGTAGGTGAAGCTAACCAGCCACAATCAGCTGCCGTCAGACTCTGTGTCTGCGCGAGGAATACAAAGAGTCTGCTGGAGCTTGGACAGTCACTTGAGCCACATTCGTGGCCCTTTGTAAAAGTTTCTGCCACCCTCTGATTAGAGGGAATTGACATTTTTTTAACGTTAATTTCATGATGTAAAAAAGTCCCAAACTATTGACTCCACGTCAGCATCGGCCTTCAAGGTCCACAATACATAGTGTGTTGAGCCATTTTCAAACCATCAGATGCCGATTTTTATACACTTGGTAAGAAATGTCAATATTAACATCAGCACTGATATGTTTCATCAGAGTGCAGTCATGTATTGTGGTTTACAGCTCAAGAAAGACCTTTAAGTGTGCAGTGCCTCTTTAAAAAGGGATTCAGCTTTATTTTGCTTTCATCCTTCAGTGCTGTAACTAAGTTGAGTTGAGCTTGCAGTCAAAACTGTGAATAGACTTATAAATATCAAGGCCGAGCATTTACACTTTACACAAAGCTGATCAGCAGTAAACATTCAGCAAAATGTTTATCTCAAAAGGACTTAATTGAGACATGCCAAAACCGGCACATTTAATCATTGATATGTAAGTTATTTCTCTGTCACTTTGCTGTCTGTTCCAGATCGCCTGTTCTACATCTACACGTCAGGAACCACTGGGATGCCTAAAGCTGCTATTGTTGTGCACAGCAGGTAGGAAGGAACTGTGCTAACTGACACAGAGGAATTGCAGCTGCTCGCATTGTTGATCTTTGTAGCTTTCACGAGTAGCGTAATCTCTGTTAGAAGAGAGCAGAAAAGAAATACATAAAACTTGTTGGTTTTGTTATAACTTCCTTTACTTTCTTCTCTTGCCCTCCACCTCGGTTTTCTAGGTATTACCGTATGGCAGCCTTAGTATATTACGGCTTTAGGATGACGCCAGATGATGTGATGTATGACTGCCTTCCACTGTACCACTCTGCAGGTAAAACTTATAACCATGTGTTAAATAAAGTTACAATGTGCAACTTTTAATCATGTCATGAAGTCCATGTGCTCTTGTTCCCTTCAATCTGTACTGTTTCTTATATTGTTCATGTCGATGAACTCTCTAGCTTGAAATAGTATCCAGTCTAAAATAGAGGCTAATTGTGAGCAAAAAAATGCTGTGCTAATGTTTACCTGTATTTTAAATGGGTCTTTTCTGGCACACATTTTGTTTCAACGCACTTGACTTCTTATACTAACAGAAAATGTGCAAACTAAGGTCTCCTTAACATCTTTGAAAAACCAAGTTTAGCGAAATGAAGGAAATTAGCATGTAAGCATGTGCATATAATGTCACAGAGAAACAAGCAAGTTGCATTTTGTTGCTTAAAATTATATGTCTTTACATATTTCCTAACCTGACGCACCTGATGGTGTCTCACACAGAACCATCTGGGGGTTGTCCTTAGAGACAGTTCTGAAAGGGGCAGACACTTTCAAAAAAAATACATGGCAGGTGATTGGACAAACTATCTATCACCGTCCATCACAGACTAACTTCAACTAATCAGGTTAACAAACCATATAACTTAGGAGAGTGCTACTAGTGGGGCCAGTGGTAAATCAAAGTGCTGAAGCCAGTTGTGAGAAGAGTGAAAACATCTTTTCAACTGAGGAAAGCTTTCAGTCTTTTTGCTCTTCTTTCCATGATGGAATACTCTCCAGTTCTGATATAACTGATGCTGTAGCAGCATCTACTCTAACCTCTTTAGGCGCTACCACCTCAGTTTAAACTCAAACTTTATTTCAGACTCAAGAGTCTGGTACATAGCAATGAAGAAGAGAAAGAAAGAAAGATAGAATAAAATAAGACTTACAAGATAAAACAACAATAATTCATTCATCAATACAGCTCTTCTTAGGGCTGCTTAAAGCCTTTATGATGCTGCAACTATGAGCTTCTGCATACTGCTTTTACTATAACCAAAGATGAGCTGTACAGGCACATGTGCAAAACACTTTAAATAACTAACATGTTACACATATTAAACTTGCAAAACAACGTTGGCCTGAGCCTGTAATTCGCAAGACTGTCAATAAATATTTCCGTCATCATTCAAACCATCAGCAATTAAATAGCCGAGGTTTCTTTTTTTCATTGCATGTCATAAGAAGAATATTGCACAAGGAAACACAGGAACAATTACTGTCCTGTCCTCTCTGCCTCTGAATATCAAGACATTACTCTTTTGGAGATCAAATTTAACGTTGTATTTGCTGTAATTTGAGCACAGTTATTGCTGCAGCCCAGCTCTATATCGACAAAAAATTACCCGGTCATCAGCATGCATAAGATGACTGACAGCAGCGTTTCCAACAAGACTACAGCAACATCCATACAGTTGTTTTGATAGGCCATCCATACACACACTGAACAAAACAGGAGACAGATTTCCACCTTGGCAAACACCATTATTTACATTAAACAGGGCAGATGCAGCATTGCCTCAGGGATATTTATTTGGGCACGGTATGCAACTTAACAACTAGATGCCACTAAATCACTAAACATTGGACCAATGCCTGTCTCTTAAAGTAAAATAATTTGTGGAACCAACACAACAAATTTATGGTGATTACAGAGGACTAGGAGATACCAAGAGAGTAAATTGAGGCTAGCATTCTGTGACCCTGACAGCTCCCATTTCCTCATCTACAGGCAACATCGTGGGGATTGGCCAGTGTATAATACATGGCATGACCGTAGTCATCAGAAAGAAGTTCTCTGCCTCGCGTTTCTGGGACGACTGTGTCAAATACAACTGCACTGTAAGCATAATGTAGATTATACGGCCCTGCCACACATGTAATTGGGTGGTAACTGAGTATTACATCACAATGCCGCAGTGTTTCTGAAAGCGTATTTTCTAAAAAAATTAAAACCTCAATATTTAATGTTATTACCCTGTAAATCAATCTGAATATTATTCAGTATTTAATGCTTTTATTAGTCTATTCAAATTTTTGTTCACAATTTCTTTCTCACTACCGTCCCGCTCCATTCTCATTCAGATTGTACAGTACATTGGTGAAATCTGCCGATATCTGCTAAACCAGCCAGTTCGGGACACGGAGAAACAACATCGGGTGCGCATGGCACTTGGCAACGGACTGCGCTATTCCATATGGGAGGAGTTCATGAAACGCTTCAATATCCCACAGATTGCAGAGTTCTACGGAGCCACAGAGTGCAACTGCAGTCTGGGCAACTTCGATAACAAGGTAGGATTTTTTTTTTTTTTTTTTTGCATAGATTTTCATTGTCAGCTAACATGTTCGAATTGGTGTCATTGTAGTGATATACCCTCTTCTGAAATCCTTAAGACTACCACCAAGAGACAGTGTGTTCAAAAGCTTTTCTTTTCTGTACTGCTCTTAAGTCCTCTCCGTGTTAAGCACTTTGCTATTCTAAAAATGTGTTGTTTTCTCATCAGTACAACAGACAGCACAGCGGCTTTTTTGTCTGGTTGGAACTGGTCTGCCTTTTATTTGACCACACTTAAAGCTTTGTGTTTGTTGGTATTTTCAGGTTGGAGCATGTGGCTTCAACAGTCAGATTATACCCTTCATCTACCCCATCAGACTGGTGAGGGTTGATGAAGAGACCATGGAGCTCATTAGGGGACCTGATGGTGTCTGTATTCCCTGTAAACCTGGTAGGTTTGATGCATACACATGTTAAATATCAACGTTACGCCTGGTTAGCCTAAATGCACAAGCAAAGTGGCATTAAGCAGGAAGATAACTCAGGAGCACTGCACAGCTAGTAATATGCACCCATCCACATTACATGTTTGATTATCAGGGAAATATAGCTGGACATGTACTTTGACAGCTTGTAGTGATTCTGGACATTTCTACTTGTATGCCTTTGTCTTTCAACTTACTGGTAATATTAAATTAGGTGGCTAGCTATAACTGGCACATATACAGCAATGTTCATTAATGTAAATAAAGAATATTAAATGAAAGTAAATAGCCCTGTGTGTTAAGGAAAATACGAGGTGCGATCAAAAGTGACTGCATGAGTGGAACGCTGTACGGGAATTTACATGTAGCAGGCGCAAGTAATAACTTTTCCAAAGTTGCATCGCTCGATCATCATCAGCACCTGCATTTTTGTGACCACTGGTACGTGCATACATGTTTGGTCTCTTGGTTGTAGCCATAGACACAAGTCTCATCATTGGTGATGATCCTCGACACAAAGTTTGGGTTATCCTGAGCCTGTCGACGGAGATCCTCACAGACTCAGACACCTTTCTACTTGTGCTTGGAAATCAGGGAATCACAAACGCGCATGTACCGGTGGTCACAAAAACACAGTTAACTCAAGCCCCAGTGATGATCGAGCGATGTAACTTGGAATATTCACTCTCAACAGTTACAGTTCGCACCTGATATGTGCTCATTACTGTGCAGCGCTTAATTTGTGCACAACAAGAAAAGTCTTTCTGTCTTTTCGTATACGTTCCTAAGACTCATCATTCATGTACAGTACATGCACCTTGTACATCTAACAGAAAGCACTAATCTTGGCATGTTGCAGCTTCAACAAACCCCCTCAAAAATTATTGCAAAGCTTTGTGTTTATAATGTAAGAGTTTTGCTGTAGATGTACAGACATGCATGGACTGTTCTTTCTCTTTGTCTCTGCCTCTATCATCTGTCTCTGTCTCTCTCTTTAGGTGAGTCCGGCCAGCTGGTAGGGAGAATCATTCAGAATGACCCACTTCGGAGGTTTGATGGTTATGTCAGCCAATCAGCAACCAGCAAGAAAATTGCTCATAGTGTCTTCAAGAAGGGCGACAGTGCCTATCTCTCTGGTTAGAGCCACTCTCACACACACGCACACACATATATAGAGTCATTCACTCTATTCCTTGCTGACTGACTAAATGAATATGATGTCTTGCCCTCCTCTCACCAGGTGATGTGCTGATCATGGATGAAAACGGCCACATGTACTTCAAGGACCGCACAGGGGACACTTTCCGCTGGAAAGGAGAGAACGTCTCAACAACTGAGGTGGAGGGAACTCTCAGCAGGCTGCTAGACATGAAAGATGTAGTAGTTTATGGAGTGGAAGTACCAGGTAATTTTTCTGTATATACAAGCTTAAATATTTGAGATTACCAAATATCACCATATAGTGTTTAATATTGTAGTTGTTACTACTGCAGTATTTTGGCTTACTCTTGACTTATTGCGACATGAAATAAATTATAACATTGTGAAATTTCATCGCACACAAGGCTGAGCTGCAGTTAAGGCTCTGATTAGATTAGTTAACATTATTAATCCCCAAAGAGGAAAACTAATTTGGGATGCACGGTAGCAAATAACAAGTCACACAGATCACAGCAGACAACATATGAAGGAGATTTTCTACCACAGTGTTATTACAGTAATAACACTAACATGCAGACTGAGTGTATGCACTAGCAGTGAATGAATGGAAGTGTAAGCTACAAGTGAGACACTGTGTAAAGTCATAATGAGGGTCCAGCACAGCATTTGTGTCTTCACAAGCTTCTGTCTGACGTTAAGAAGCTGAAATTAAACTGACATGCCCTTCTCTGTGCGCACAGGAGCAGAGGGAAAGGCTGGAATGGCAGCCATAGCTGATCCGTCTCACTCCACTGACCTGGAGAAGTTTGTGAAGGACGTGGAGAAGGCGCTCCCTCCATACGCCAGACCTGTGTTCCTCCGCTTCCTTCCGGAGGTCAACAAGACAGGTAAAGTGCTCTTTTCACTGTCGTTTGTGTAAGAGAATCAATAAAAAATTGAGATTTTCAGAAGCTTTATTTATATGCAGTCTGAAAAAAGATACAGTTGGTTTTAAAGGACCTCTCAATTAGACCTTAAACATTTTGCAATACTTGGTTTGAATTGTGGTTTGTTTTGGTGTTTTTCTTAAAGCAATAAGACAGTAAATAGAATGAAGTGCAGTCAATCCTAAAGAGCTGAATTGAAGCTTAACCGACAAAATGAAACACTTTCATAATCTCTCTGTCTCTTTCTTAGGAACGTTTAAGTTTCAGAAGACAGAGTTGCGTCGGGATGGATTTGACCCCAGCATGGTGTCAGACAGACTGTACTTCCTGGATTCCAGCAGAGGGCGCTACACGCAGCTGGACGAGGAGCTTCACCGTTCCATACTGTCAGGGAAACACAAATTGTGATGACCAGGCTAACTGCAACAAATATACATAGACACACACACACACACACACACACACACACACACACTCAACCACACGCAGTAACAGATCAGAGGTGACCGTGGAAGCTCACATACACTGAGAAATGCAACCCTAACACACATGAACACGCGCACATGCTCGCGGACGCACACACGCTAGGCTTTATTTTGGCGTGCGGCTCTGCGGTGAGCGGTGTGAGGGTTTAGAGGGATTGGACGGTGTTGACTTTGCCGTGAACCTGCAGAGCCTCTGCGCTCTCACAGCTGCCTCCCTCATCATTTGCGCAGGGCCTCCAATCACTGTGGAAAATCAGGGCTGGGAAGGGCAGGAGATATATCACTCCTACCCTCCTCTATACCTCTCCTCCCTCCATCCATCCCCCTTTATACTGCACTCTCCAACTGTGAGGGGGTTTTTATTGCCTCTTGTTCAAGGCGGTTGTCATAACTCACATTTCTTTGAGTTTATCTAATATTCCAATTATACAGCTGCGTATTTGATGACCGCTATTTTTAAGAGCACTTCTCAAGGGCACCACTGCAGCTCAGGCATTTCTTGGCTGGCAAACTACAGCAGGTTTTCTGGCTGTGACAGTTATATCATCTGTCATATCAGAGCCCCCCACTGGCTTTTAAATACTTGGCATCCTCGAGAATGGAAAAAGTCATACGTTTTCCACCTAAGTTATTTTTACAGTAAGCACAGTCTTCCAGGTGATTGTGCTGAAACCAGTGATGCAGTAGTGAAAGGGTACCAATAATTTAACTATTTTTTTATTAAAATAAATAAAACAAAATTTAACACAGGAAGCTAATATTTTTCAAATATTTTTTTAAATATTTTTTTTCTATTATAATTCCGTTGAGCATTTGTCCCGGGATAAGGAGTCAAGGGCCATCACCTTTGTAGATATCACCGACAGGCAGGTGTCATCCGGTGTGACTGTGCTGTTGTTTGACTTTGGTTCATTGTTACTGAGGAATGTTGAGTTAACTGTTGATCTGAGACACTGCAAGCACACAGTTTTATGCATTACTGCAGAATTTATTGGTTGTTGCAAAGCAGTTTCTGCAGAGATTAACAGAGTTATGACAAACATTATTTTGTTATTTGTCCAAAAAGCATCTTTTACTAAGCTTATTGTCATCAACACTTCCCAAAACCATCTTCCCTCCAACAGACTCTTTCTGAGTGACAAACACTAAACTGGTTATGGTACCTGCTATTAATTCCCAATGCTAAGAAACATGATAAAAAAGTTTTTTTATTTTATTTTTTTCCCAGTTAGGATCGACTTCCTGCCTTTAGATGCTGGTTAAATGGGCCCTTGGGGGAGAAAACATTTAGTTGCAACACAACTAACAAAAGCTTTTCTCTTCTTTCTTTCCCTTTATTTTGTCAATGTCACTTTTACTGTGTATTTTTGCGTCTCCAGCGTTCCATTTCATTGGATGGAGAGCTACTGGGATACTTGGAGTGTTCTTCCTCGTCTTGTGAGTCTATTTCAAGTAGCAGTTTTCATCTCTGTCTCTTCCCAGATGTTAGTTCAAGGCTCTCTGTCTGCAGTTGAGAGCTCTGCTGAGGTTGAGGAGTCGAGAAGTGATTAGACAAAGACTGGTGGAGGTTAGAGAGCATCCACACTCACAAGTGGTGTTTTTGTCTGCATGTATTGTCCAACAGATGATCGCAGGGTCTTTTGTGTACATGCAGTATGCTCACAGATGGATTATAAGACAATGGGCACCTGGGCACAGATATGAAAAGGCTCTCAACCCGTCCTAAGAGCGAGAACTCCGGATTGAAAGAGACAAAACAACTACAAAAGGCACAGCATCTTCTCTGTTTAAGTGCTTCCACACATATCTCCATCTCTTAATGTCTTTTCTGTAGTTGTTTGATTGATTTTTTACCACTTAAAATTAACTGTTACTTTAAACAGAGGCCAGGTTTAAGCGCCCTTTTACCCCTTTGGGTTCCCAAGCCTGCTCTAGGCACGTTCAATAATCCATGGATGATGCTCCAGCAATTTATTTGGTTCCGGAGGTAAGATAGTGATGAAAATAAAGTCCTTAAGCCAAAGAAAACACATTTTGCATCCAAATTATACCCTTCTCTATTTTTGGCAAATTACTATATGTCCCCAAGCACTGTGCTCTCAAAGCTCTGACTCAAAATTTTGGCACATTAAAAAGGTTTCGATGCAAATGATTACTATATTAATCCCATTTTGGAAGCAAGGGACCTGCACTGCACATTAAATCTGTGGTAATCAAGCAAGCAGAAGTTTTGAGTTATGGATTGATAAAAACAAAAATCATCTAAAGGCTTGAACACACTTTGGGTCTGAAATTGGAATGATAGAATAACCAGTGTGGCCAACAGCACTGGCCCCTTTCCAAAGACAAACCACTAAAGGTATGTTTCCTCTAGCGTTTGGCATTGATACATGACCAGGTTTCCAGCCCGCAGTTACTGCCTCTCTAAAACCCAGGCTTAGTTCCGATTAAGCAAGACATATCTTTTGCTCATTCACTGCCTGAAAACCCAGGAGACAGTGAGTAGAAAAATGATCTATTTCAATTCATAATGAAAGCCAGTGCACAATTCTATTCAACTGCATTTTTGCCCAGATCAGTGAAATTCAAACTCTTCCATTCATTCCCTGAGAACAGGCAGCTCGTACGAAAACCCAAGACGATTTACAGCAAAAGCAGAGGAACTGAAAACAAGAGGGTGCACTGCAGACAAGAAAGAAAAACAGAGGATCGGGGATGTATGTTTTACATGCACTGGTGGCCAAGGAAAACGGACACCCGCTTCCATTTTGGATTCTTTCACTCCAGACGATACTACAGGACTCTCTGACCTTTGGTAACCATTGGCTGCAGGCAGCCAAGAGAGTCTTGTAGATGGGAGAAATGTGCCTGCGGTGGATATAGTGAGGTGAAGAGGCTTTCTTTGCCTCTCTCATTTACTTTCATACCTGCGAGGTGGCTTATAAGCCACTCAGACCACAGGGCCAATTTCAGGTGCAATTTCCTGGCCGGCCAAAAGCAGCTGCGCTCAGAACCAAGAGACGAGCCGTGTAATATAAAAGCAAATGGACCAAAGCTTGAACTTTTGTCCATTTAGGCCTCCATATGGTCACATTCATGGGAAAACGAGAATATAGAACGTCAAGGATTACTCAGAACATACTATTCTTTCCCCAAGAAGACTATAGACGTTTGGGCACCACTGAGTCAAAATGCAGTCTTTTGTTTTCCCATCACCATCAACTTTCAGAATCTAAACCAATCAAAATCAAGAAGTCCCAGAACACTTACTAAGGTTTGTTGTTTCTGGCACCTGCACATTTGTTTTGCACGACCCTGCTGGCTGCCTCTCTAGTCCTTATGGTCAAGGTCTGCGGTAATATCATGCAAATTATATGCAAGGGGCCGTTCACTCGACGTGTCTGGACCTAACTGTTACATCTCACCTTTAATTTGGTCTGACACATTAGCCAGTTGAAGCATCAAAGCCAACAGCTGCATTTTATAAGTCATTTCCAAGTCAGGTCTCAAGACCAGGGCCCGTCCAAGAGTTGCTGCCGGCTGGCCCCGGGGGCTGTTTAGCTGACCTACTAATCAGCCGGCTATTCCCTAAATAGAAATCAGCCATTCTGGAGTTGCATGTCAGCAGTTCTGTGAGAGGAAATGTCCTCACTCTGCAAATTAAAAGACACTAACATCATTTTCCAATCCCTGAAACCAAAAAAATTAAAATACACAAGCATTTTTATACGTCAGTCAAAATTTATATTCAGCAAAAACTCTACACGAAAGGAAATGTACTGTGCTTACACACAAGATTTTACAGTTCAACAAATTAATAGTTTATGTAATACATATTACAGTGCTGAATGCTGATTCTATCATGCACATCAAATAGAATATATATTTCATTTTAGTTATTAAAAAGTAAATACATTATGCCTTATGTAAGACCCTACACATGGTGTCTTTATCCTACAATATAATGAGTGTCATTAACTCCTTGTGGAGGTGGGAAATTAGACACTTGAAGTGAC
>JAQQZW010000011.1:9090195-9100490 GCA_029814745.1 Zanclus cornutus | reverse complement strand
AAAAAGGTTTTTTTTGACTTGTTTTCTTGACCTGCCTGCTTGATCTACATTATTAAATAACTGTTCATATTTATTACATTCAAGACATTTATTCAAATCTTAAATAAAAGAAACAATATGGAAATTTAGCCTTTGGCTCTAAGGTTTTGATCCAGTAATTGATCTCTACGTTGTCTTTATCCAGCATTTTTTGAACTGTCAGCTTGTCAATTTACTTCAAAGTATTTGTGTGTGTGTGTGTGTGTGTGAATACTTGCATACTGTATTTTGTCTGCACAGCAACTCTGACCTTGACCCTGCCTCGGTGTTTATTGATTGGTCTGGTTGCTGTTTTATTACAAATCAGTATATGTATTAGTGTGTATTTGGATGTGTGTGTGTGTGAATTAGCTGAACGTGAGGGCATGAATAATGACCCTTATTCTAGCATAAATAGATTTTGTGTGTGTTTTTTTCCATCTGTCAGTTTTGATAGTCTTCAGCTATTTGAAGACTGTTTTGTTGCTCAAATGACTAACTACATGTTGTTAAAACAGAAATAGAGACAGATTGTTTGCTGTAAAATAGCAGGTTGCCTCTCTAAGCCATTACTGAGCGGCAAATGTGTGAAAAAGAAGCGTTTCAACAGTGATTTCTAAGTATATTATTCTAACCTGCGAGTACTCTGAGCCTTTGTTTTTGGCTAAGTGGTATAGATTAAATCCATCACTATCAGACCATGAAGTTGCTGGGCCAGAGGGCCACTGATAGAAAGTAGAAAACTGACTCTTCTAAGCTTGTGTCTGAACAATGCTGATGGCAGGAGCAGAATTTGTGGTAAAAGTAATGAAAGTGTAGATCTGTCCTTCCTGATTTCAACAGATGAGACAGATGATGGAAGTTAAATAGTTTTGTGAATGTACTCATCTGAGCTTTCATTTTTCTTTTTACTTTTCGGATAATAAGCATCCTTTCATGGCCACAGTCTGCTTGTTGTCACATAAACGTCAGGCATCATCTCAAGATTGGTTCTGTGACTTCAGTCCAGCACCATTCACACTTAGCAGACCTAATATAATACCTTACTGAGGTTGAGCTTTTCCAAATTATTCGCAGCCTGAAAATCCTGCTGATAAAACTACAGGAGCTGAGTGATGCTCATGAGCAAGCAATGGGCTGAATTCCCTTTGGAACGTTTCCAGCACCTCGATGAATCCCTGCCATGAGGAAATTGGCCTGTTTTGGAAACACACGAGGCTCCCACCCTGCAGCTAGGTGTCTGTGCAAGCGCAGATTAGTAAATCCTTGCATTTTAAATGTGGATCAAAGCGCTTCGTGTCCCTTGTATCACCTGTCAGCCTGTGACTTAAATAACTGCTCTACAACCCTGTCCAGTGATATATGATACAACAATTTAGCAAAAGGACATCTGTTTAAAAAACAAAGGCTTGGTTATTGGTGGACCTCCAGGACTGTCTGGTCCATTCACATTATTTATAATAAGCATTCTATTTTTACAGCAGAGTGATGTGTGTGTCTGACATCTGATTAACTGATTTCCACTTCTCCCAAGGGATAATGGGAATAAATACCCTGCTAATTCTCAGTCTGCCGGCAGCCTGTGACACATCAGTCTGTCGCTGACTCACCTCGTTAGGCACTACATGAATAACTCAACACACAAACAAACATAGAGAACACATGTATGTCTACACAGAGATAACACGCTTTTGCTAGAAAATGCTAGAGTACACTCCCACATGCTTGTGTGCCTCAGTATATATAGATTACAGATACAAAGACGACATCCTATACAAGGCTTGGATTTGTTTCTGTGTTGCTGTAGAGGCAAAGGACACTGATGGCAACAATTCAAGTATATCGCCTCAATGTTAGAACAGTACAACAAAGTATTTACAGTGTCCTATACAGCACATATTGAAAAGTGAAACCTATATAATAAAGAAACCTGTCGCCAGTAAAAGATTCACAAACATTGTACATGAACAAAAACAGCACACAAAGTGAAATTGTAAGTTGTAAGTGAAATTTATGCTTTGAGCTACTGGACAATATATGTGTATTTTATGTCTTTACTGCAGGGTGACAGTAAAAACGGGCTTGTCATTCAGTGCAGTACGACCCAGTGACTCGACGCTGTGGGACATCGTAGTGGAGCCTGGCAGTGGAGCAACTCCCAACACTGTCTCTGTTGTCTGTCAGAGGAAGGTTGCTGTCACTGCAAAGAGGTCAGTCCACTGCAAGTGCAGCACATGTGCACACTGAGGTTTGTGTGTTTTTACCATCCTCTTTCAAATGTCCTTTCACGACACAAATAAAATAATCTTTTTCTTTTATCACTTTTTATTGTCTCTTATTGCCTTTATTTTCAGAGATTTCAATAATCCCTGCTGCTACCATAAGGAAGCGCTGGTTATCATGAAAAAATGGATTTAATGTTACATTTGTTCTGCAGAGCAGGGACAGAAGAAAAGTAATCATTTGTGGCCTTGTTTTAAGAGCTGCACAGACTATAAGCAGTCAAGTGCACCCAGTGTTTTTTTATTGTGTAAAAGAATGTTACTGCATCAGCTTTCATGTAGTAAACTTGCTTTTTTCAAGAGAACTAAGAGAGCACCCATGTGAATCTCAAAAAATATGCATCAGAGGAAATGAGTTTGAAAAATGTAAACCCACTCTGCTGGTGCAGATCCTACTTTGTGCAGGAGTTCTGCCAAAAAAACATCCTTAAGGACTTTGCAGACACTTGATGTGTAACACTCACTTCGAAAGACTGCACGGTGCCTGACAAGTACAGAATATTACAGCGATACTGCAGGAACAGAACATTGTAATGCCCTGGCTGTGTTTCATTTTCATTAGGATGCATCTGATATGTCGATCGAACACAGCAAGTGCTCAAAATTAAAAGACGGATGATTGAGGCTTCCTGTATGCAATTCAGGAAGATTCAGTTTAGTTTGACTTAAAATTCCTTTCCACTCAAAAAAGTGATTTTCTTATGTTTATGTCTCCTAAAATATCCGACCTTGACTATACTGACTTGTATCTGTTTGTCACTAGAGAGGGGTTTTCACATTCCTCTACCAAAGGGCAATATTTTTGTGCACTTCCCTAAAATCGGAGATTCAAGCTAGATTTGGTAAGACACGAATTCAAGAGCCAATTGCAGGCAAAGAAACCTGAAACCTTCAGCATAGAGTGGACTTATTGGTATACGGAGTGAAAGTTTACATCAGTTAACCAAGAACACTGTATCAGCCACTGCAAGTTACAGGTTAACAAGCTAACAAACATTATAAACAAATAAAAGATGCTAACTATACTTACCAGTCTTATACATCTGCTAGTTACCGATTTTGGTGCACAACTGACTCCTCATGTGGGTCTGGGTCTGACTGAGGCTCAAGCTCGTATGGTTATGTCTCTACCATGTTTCCTCTAATGCTAACGGTTAGCCATCTTGATGTGCACTTTTGTTTCACCGCTCATATAGCGCAGGCAGTGGTGGTCTGCGGGGCACGAGGCCTGCGATTGATTGATCCAGAATTTCTTAATGTGGAGAAGATGAAGATTCGCTTCCAGCCTGTATTCAGAGTTTTTTTTTTTTCACTTTTATGAAGTGAAAAAAATGTCAGTCAAAATATGAATCAGAGCAGAGTAGAGTGTCTAGAGAGGATCTTTAATGCTACTCAGCTCAACTCAGCTTACTCAGCCCCTTTTACCTTCTTTTTTGAAATAATACAATTAGTTTGTGAAAGAATCTTACAAAAATATGCTGCCACTAATCACCCCTGCACCCTACAGAAAACACATATACACATATAAATCCTGTTTATAATGCCTTATACAAAAAAAGACATACAAATATAAAAAGGTTTGTAACGACAGAAAGACAAAGAAATAAAGAAAAATCCAGCAGAATAGGCTTAAAATTGATTTCAGATGTGTAATTCTAGTATCTTGTGCCCTCTGCTTTCCTCCCCACAACTATGTTAATCATCAGACATATGATCTCAGTCTAAGCCAGTTTCAGTTTTCATTGGACAATGTCTATTTTTGTTATCTGATCTTAAGTTTTAGTTTTACTTTCAAACTGCTTTGTTGTGACTGAAAAAATTGCAAATGACAAACTTAGTAGTTACAAAAGTAGCAGTAAATAAATCACAGTGCTTTTGATGTGCCTCTACTTGTATTGTCTTAATAGTCAATATTAATTTCATTGCACTTTCAATGCCTGATGATACTTGACACACGATAGTTGATCACAACAGTTTTGCCTGATGTTGCTTCTGGTGGCACACACCAACAGCCACCTCTGCCCAGCAACATCCCGCCCACACAGCCACCACACCACCCGCCGTCCGCCCGACCCACTTATCTGTAATCATCCATAATCACGGCTACGTTATCCAGGCTTAAGCGCTTGCACGTTCGGAAGGGGAGATTAGGATGGAGAGATATTCCAAGTCGTGTCCCTTGTACTGAGCTTGCACACACATATGGTACATGCAAGTACACACACATTTACTTCCACCACTGTGCTTTGAAGTGATGATACATCCAGGGGTTTAAAGTTCCCCCTAATAGATGGATTTCCAGGAAATAGGGGCATTAACCCCTTCTGTGTTTCTCTGTCCCTCTCTCACGCAGCCTCTTGCAGTATTTTCAGTGTGTATCATTTCAGTCTGTTTAAAATCTCTCTGTGACACAAGAAGACAAAGACCAATTAAGTTTTAAGTTCAGTTTGCATACCTTCAGGGGTATTAGCAAAAGGCACACATGACCTTTTGCATGCTGTAAAGCAGAAGTGGAGAACCTTTTTCCTATAAGGAGCCATTTAAGTTTTTATAACATCCTTCAAGGGCCATAATAAATTATTGAAAACATATATCACACTAACCTCTAATTCAATGGCAGGAACTGCTTCTCTTTGCAGAGGCGTCTGATGTCAGATGGTAGTGATGATGATGCAACTTGCAGCTGGTTTTCCAGGTTTTGGTCTGTCAGTAGGTTGTAGGTTGTCAGGCACCATAGCTGGTTCTAGAGTTCCTTTTGTTTACTTTTCATGTCCTGAAACCTCCTCTGAATGCCTGAAGGAGTTTTGCACACTCACTAGCATATTCAGATGTCATAGCAGGCTTTTGTTCTTTCAGAGTAGGAAAATGCACAGTGTTACCTCCGTCTAGCTGCGCTTGCCTCAGCTTTAATTTGGCTTCAAATGAATTCACATTTAAAGTCAGACAGCAAAGAAGCTGGTTGGGAACTTGGTGTTCAAAGTTCAGACATTTCAAACAAGCAAAAAAGTACTTGTAATCCAGCATAGGTGCAAAATCATTTTTTAGTTGATTGAAGGATGAACCCACATAGTCTGTCCTGCACATGGAGGTGCTCAAATAGTTCTTAATTAGTTTAAAATTTGAAAAGCTCTGCTCACCCGATGCCACCAATACTGGAACACTTAACTGGATCCTGAGAGCAGTATCACAGTTGGGGAAAGTTCCCTTTTGATTTGACCCTTTTGAGTTATTTCTCCAGGTATTCTCAGCTCCTGGAAGACGTCCATTGCACTTATGTCCAGAGATTCTGACATTTGTTCAGTGTCTTTGCAGGCAAGCCAGGTGTGAGGCCCTAGAGGCGCAAGGTCCTGTGTGGTTGCACACTTTGCACGTCCCATGCAATGGTTCTGCTGAGAGTTTCTCAGTAATATCCTCCATGAAGGCCAAATCAGACACCCATGACAGGTTTTCCCTTCATCTCCATAAATTCTTTAAGACAAACTGACACTTTGGAACAATTTTACTTTGTCCGATGCTAGCAGCTCCCTAGTGGCAACAAGACACTCCCTCACAAATTCTCCCTCAGAATAAGGTTTCAGCCTCTTAACTATTAGTTCCTTCATCACAAAACTTGCCTGCATAACATTGTCTTTATTAGAATGCTGTCAAAGGGAGTTAACTTCATCCAAATGCATTTGTACATGTAACTCATCAAGTTTAGCATGTTGAGCTGGAATGATGCTTAAGATTGGCCTTTGTCATCACTGCAAATGTGTCCCTACAGACTAACTTAGGCACACTGGCCTGCCTTTTACTTCAGCATAAAAACAATCTTTTGTCAATTTCTCTTGGCAAACATTACACTCTATGTCAAATTTTCTTTTCTTGACAGTCACCCTGATGCATGTGATGTCATTCATAACATGCAACCGCCATGTGTATGTGGTGTGTGTGGGCATTCAGGGACCAGCCGAAGGACCTGTTTACCACTTGCTATTTTATGTTATTTTCTTTCATTGCAGAAAAAAGATAATTTCTGTCTAGAGATTTGTTTTTTTTATTTCTGAATTGCCTCTTGGGCTGGATCAAACTATCTGGCAGGCTGTATCTGACATGGAGGCCAGAGGTTTGCCCCTCCTGTTGTAAAGGTACAAAAACAGAGATTAAAAAAAGCTTACTTTAACTGCACATATCTCAACAGGGTTACTTTTTCCAGTTTTGTGTGGTTGTACACTTGGCATTTGGGAATTTCAACACTTGGTCAATAACGTTCTGTAGAGGTTATTACTTGAATACTTTTGACCTCTTGGGAAATAGGCTTTTTTGCTTTCTTGTAGGGAGTTATATGAGAAGATTGATAAGACCCTCATGTTTGTATGGTAAATTGAAAGCTACAGCCAGCTTATCAAAGCAGAATGACTGAAAACAATAAAAAAGGGCTAGCCTGGCTCTGTCCAAATAAAAAAAAGGTCAATGTACCATCACGTCAAAAGCTTACTAATGGCCACATATCTAATTTTTTTTTATCATGCTGTACAAATCCAAACAAACCTCTGATGTAAAAACAACATTTTTAGTTTAACAGTGCCAGGCTAACTATTTCCCTGTTCCCAGTCATTATGCTAATTTTGCAAGCTGTTGGCAGCAGTCTTATGCTTAGCATACAAACACGAGAGTGGTATCAATCTTCCCAGCTAAGTCTTGTTGCTAAAGCAAAAAAGCATATTTCCAAAAATACTGAACTAGTGTATTCCTTTAACAACCTCCATAGAGAGTAACTGATGCTGTGTTGAACTTCATATGCCAAATGTTCAATCAGACAAACCCAGAAAAAAGTTATTCTGTTGTGATACTGTATGGAATTAATGAGAGTTAATATCTAATCTGTGTCTTTCTGCCTTTACAGCCTTAAATTATTTGTGTCTTGGTCAAATATACCTGAAATAATGCAAAAAAAACTTTTTCATGTTAAAATGTCTGCTTAATTTCTTTGATATAGTCCTCGTTGTACTTGTTCCACGGCAATTACGTTTTCTTTTTAAGGGTAATGCTCATAAATACCAGGTTGGTTTTGTAACATTTCATTCTGTGATGTGTCCCCAAGACCCTTTATTGTGCTTTGACAAAAACTATTTTCTATGGTCTCCATCTTCTGCTTGTTAGGTCTTTTTGTGAGGTTGCCAGAGAAATGAATCAGCAGAAGTTTCTCTTTGTGGAGCTTCAACGTGGTAAAGCTGCCTCTCCGGAGCAGTTCATGTGGGTCAGGAGAATCTCACCCTCGTAGATGGGAAATAGATTTTCACAAGAATAGTTTTAAGTTGAACAAAAAGTCCTAATTAAACTCCGTTTGAATTGCGAGTCTGCAGCCTGGAGCATCAACTGTAGAATACTTAATTATGTGTTTTTGATATTTTAATATCTGTGGTCTGCACTTTTCATCTTTAACCACACAGTCCAACGCTTATGGATGCACACACACACAAAAAAGAAGAGACTGTTTTGCTTTTTATCATGCACCTAGTGACTGGGAGTGCCACACATAACCAGTCAGTCCTTGAGTCCCTTTTGATAGAGAATTATTGCTTTATATTTTTATATGTATATATGCTCTATGTTTGGTTGAATCCTTGAGGCAGATTTTCTTTTATTTGTGACTGTGTTAAATGGAAGTTTTAGCCATGCACTGAAGAAGTTCATTGTTTTGCTTTATGCAAAGTTTTGTTCCACTTCAAAGTGCCACAGCTCCATTCACATTCTGCTCTATTTTCCCTTTGATCTGTTCCTTCTGGCAGGTATGCCTACACCCTCTCTCCAGCATCAAATAACATCACATGCCATTTCTTTGACAATCCTTTGACCAGAATACTTGGCTCAAGTCTCTGCCAGCTCACTTAATCTTCCCTCCACACTCTCACCTTATTCTTCCATCTGCTGATTGAAATGAGACCTCTTGTGTATTAAGTTCACTTTTGGTTGAAAGTCTACAGTTTATTTTTTCACAATTTTCTCAGTAATTTCAGTCTTTTTTTATTTTCATAGGCAGTGTCTCCCTGTGGAATAAGAGAGTGCGCACCTCATCTCAGCTCCTTTCATGTCAAACCACCTTTGTCTCATGACGCCAGGCAGTGTTTTATAAAAAAGCCAACCATGGCAGTTTCCAAAGGTTTAATAACAAATATTCAACAGGGCAACTTTAGATTTCTTATAGACTTCTGACTGATTGAAAAGACAACTGTTTTGGTTATTAAAACTTTCAATATGCAACATCTCTTCATCATCACAAGTGTCTGAAAACAACCATATTTTTGTTCTATATTTTGTTGAGTTGTGTGCTTGAATAATCCCAAAGTCTCCAACAAGGTTCAAACTCAGAGAAATCGGTAATTTTATTCAGGGTAAGGGTGCATTTCTTTTTGTTGCCTGTCACTAACTTCAAGGGTAAAACCAGTCAGAGAGAGAGGAAGGAAGTCAGGGAATGTGACTAAACACAACCTGAATAAAACTTAAACATTACCTCATCCATGAGCACTTCTGCCTGAGTCAGTCAAATAGAATTTCATCTGCGTTCGCGGCTGTTTAACAATAAAAAAAAACAAATCCCATAATCCCACGACATCCCCATGACATCATCAATCTACTTAAACACTTACCAATGACCACCATAGCTGAAATTACGTGATAAAACTTTAGATTAAGAGCTTGTGTGTGTCTTCTCACAATACTCTTCACAATAAAAACCCTTAATGGAAATTCAATTTGGTTTATTTTTCATTTTTATTATTAATTTTCTCCCGTTATAGAAAACACAATTGTAGTCATACTGTATGTCTGCATTAACAGCAAATGTAAAACTCTTGGAACAACATTGACTATATTTACGATCCAAGTACAGCATGTCAGGGTCTGTGCTAGATTTTCATTAGGAATGTCAAGCCCACAACATAGTATATTTTTTTCAAGTATGTATGTGTCCAAAAATATCTGAATTCAACCCTTAAAGCAAGAGGATGTAACTTTTTTTGAAAGAAGAAGGAGCAAATTCCTTAACTTCATCATCAACAACAAATGAAACACTGAATTCAAAAGCATCATAGCCACCCTCGCTCAAATAAATACACTCATAGCTTTTGTTACTACAGCCTTATCTTTGTCTTGCTAACCAATAGCTTTTGGTGGCTAATGTTAACTAGCATTAACGCACTGTAGATTTGGCAGTCTAACCGATGTTACAGAGTCAGTTCACTGACTTAATGTCTCTATTTTACTTCTGCTACTATTACACCATGTTTGAGCATTTGTGATTATCCCTCAACAGCCACTTGTGGCCATATTGGCTTCTATTCAGCAAAGTTCTGCTTTAACTTGTCTAACCATATTGTATTTTAAAACTGTATCTCTGAACAGGGGCCTTCTGGAGGTTTTACAACTCGACTTCGTGCCAAAAGATGTTTCAGAACATGCTTAGAGTCAGACTATCTCCTGGCGTCTGGAGATGCCGGGGAATGTCAAGGATGTGGGCACAATGCGAATCTACACAACTCGGAGAGACTATGTGGGACTGGCCCCTCTGGTCATGGTGAGGATAATATCTGTATTCATTTCTGTACTGTTTGAAAAGCTTGCTTTATTGTACTTTTTTCTGCTTCTTACGTATACATTACACATTGAAAAAATTTCCTCTTGGACTCAAGGATGAACTGATAAGAATTTGGTGGTCGAGGGTCAAGGTCACTGTGACCTAACAAAACACATTTTGGCCATTACTCAAGAATTCATATACAAAAATTCACACAAATGTCAAATAGGATAGAATGATGAAGTGATGATGGTATTTAATATCCAAAAAGTTCAACTTCACTGTTACATCATAATGTTCTGTAAAAACACTTTTCTGGCCATTATTTAATGCCATAACTCAGGAGCGGAAGGGGAGGTTGTGATTTCACATTAGGTCAGGTACTTTATTGGTGACACTAATCTTGGGTGTCCACCTTCAAACTGTGCTGATTGCATAGA
>JAQQZW010000011.1:8592563-8605078 GCA_029814745.1 Zanclus cornutus | reverse complement strand
TGAAGAACTGTAAAAATGTAGACCTTATGTATTTTATTCCAGGTGATTAATTTGACTATAGCTGCTTACGCTAGGCTCAGGATTTGCTGAATGATTGACTCCCTGCAGGCAGGAGTGATTACAGTATTTCCACTGCTTTGCTCCTTTAATATAAATGTGCATACTTCACCTAGCAACAGTTTATCAGTGAAACTGAGACAAATGTATGAATTAATGGATATTTTCACGGTGACAGAGAAATAAGATTATTTGGTCACTGGGGTGTTCAAAATGCCAATTCACTGTTAATTGTCGGGGTATTTTTCGAAGCATATACAGCAAATAGCATGTGTGTATCTCATAATCCCTACTGTAAGAAATGCAGAATGCAGGAGAATCTAGCTGCTCTCTCCATCTCTTGTAGCCCTGACCAGATGCGGCTTCTGTTGCCTCCGGGTCCACACAGAGCCTAGGGACTCCTCCTTTCTCTTCTTAGTCTTCGCCCCTCTTTCCCCCTCCACAACCCTTTCCAACCCAGGTTGACTGTGGTCAAGTCATATTCTCGTTACTGGCCTGTCTGTATGATGCCTTGCAGCATCCCGCACCAATCCACAGCAGTGATCATTTCCTCAAACTGTTGGGGAAGGAAAAAAGAAGAAGAAAAGAGGGGGAGAATTGAATGTAGACAGAGGTTTAAGCCTTTTTGTATTTTTACCATCCGTGCCGAGCAGAGCTTACAGAGCATAAGTAAAAATAAAGCATTGTGTTAACTACTTTCACAAAGAAGCGACACAAGCAAATGGACAAATGTAGTTACTACATGTAATTAAAAGAAGTTGAACTAAATTTTACAGCAGGTAAGTGGTGATTTACTAGATTTTCAAGTTGTGGTAGTCTGTTGCTTATTTTCCTCTAAAGCCCATTTAAATGAGTGAAGTTGTTTTTTTTCAATTAAGGATTCTAAGCAAAACATATCATGTGTTTACTTAAGGCTTAAACTTGAGTGCATTTTATGTCTAGTAAAAATGCTTTGTTTACATCAGCTTGCAGTCATATTTATCAAGCACAGACTGGAGGTGGACCCACAAAGCAGACTCATAGGCACAAGTGGAAGTTCAGGATTTTAATTTGGTTTTATCCAAAACGGCAGGCAAAAGAGTAGTCAGAAGGCAAAATCATGTGACAACACACTGAGAAACACTAGGAAACACGGGAACTCTCATACGAGGGTAAAGATGATCTGGTAACGAAGGAGGGGAAGACAAGGTCTTAAAAGCTCAGTGACAGGGGGAGATAATGAGACATAGGTAAAAGACATTAGGGTTGGGCAAGCAATCACACAGGCGAGAAACTCGATGGGACATGAGATCTGAAACCAGACAATACAATGGTTAGCAAAATAAAAACAAAGGGCAAACATGAATGATATAAATATATGAACTCAGGGAGCTTGACAGGTCTTGACAATATTCTTTTCATTATATTTGCAATTTAAATCTTTTACAGGCTATTAACCCACTGCCCCTAGCTGTTGACAAGCATCATACCCTCTGCAGTCAGTTGAAATATGTATTACATAACCCTGCATTACTAAAACAATGCTTTGCCTCTAGTGGTCAAAAACCAAAGTACCCTTTGGAGTTGTATATTGTAGCGCTGTGGAACAGTTTTTATGAGTGGGGCATTTGTTAGTCTAATGCTCCTACAGAAGGATGCAAATGCACGTGCATGCACAGGTGGGTGACACGATAAACAGTCCTCTCAGTGGTATCACACTGTGATCTATAGGTGGAGGTAATTGCCAAGAAATGTAGTAATGTGCCTGCAAAGGCTGAGAAGGAGAAGAGGTCTCCTAATGAATATATAAACAAAAGAGGTTGAAACTTCATTGAAGAGGTTTGAAAAATAATTTGCAATTTTTTTTGGAGGACGATGAGGAATTTCACACATTTATTGGATCTTGAGGATACACAATGAATTTGGTGAATAAACTGAATGTTGACATAAATTTCACATGATAACTCCACAAGGTACCTTTTAACTCCTGCAACTGCATATAACAGCAGAATTAAGAATGGATTTTTGTTTGTAGTGATCATTTTTCATGCACTTTGGTCAATCAGTGTAATGTTAAAAGGGCTGGTCAAACACTATACATTAATCAAAACACAATCAGTGATATCTGTTTTAAAGCATGTGATTGATGAACAATAACGGACTGGGTGAAGATGGATCGATCCATGGTACCCTATAATATCCATCTTTGGAAACAACAAATTACAGCAACCAATTGAAGACATGATCATGTAGAACAAAGCATGTGTGCTGCACAGACTGAGGTTTGATAGAGACACATTGTGTAATAAATTATCCAGAGACACCAAGATCTAATTTGCTCTGTAGGATGGAAACAAAAAGAAGTGACGGGGGATAAGAACACACTGGACACAGAGCAATCAGTTTCCAGTCAAGTGGCTCTGGACAGGGACTTCAATACATGTCATTTATCAATTTGCACAAATACATTGCAACCATTCAATAGTTGCCCTTTAGATTCTTTCATACTCAGGTACAAAACAAGCTCTCAGGTCTTTCACAGGGAGTTGAACTGAAGTGCTGAATTAATTCCTCAGCTAAATTTTCCTTACAGCAGCTGTGCAAAGACACCATATGCTGGCTGCTTTATACAAACTCTAATACAGTGTGTGTGCAAGACAGTAAATCATTTTCCATGACACATTCAACAGGCAGCTATCTTGAGGTGTTTGTGGAGGAGGTCGTCTCTTCCAGTCTTTGTGTGCCCTTGGAGGAGGTATAGTGCTCGTTTTACGAGGTCCACATGCTGTTACCTTTTGTGGCTGAGCATCTCAGTCCATTATGAAGCTTTATTGTTAATGAACTGAAGCAAAAACAATTACTGGTGTTTGTGTTACCCATGGTGGGTGTGATTTTGTATTTACCACAAAGTAGGCCTAGATGCCTCTGAAGAAACACTGACTTCTAGCTCTTTTAGACATGCAATTACTACCTGACAAAGCCTGGATCTTGACCTCTCAGTTTTGTTCAGCAAAATTAAATGGGACTGGTGTTGCACCCACTGACAGCAGTTTCCATCAGTTGAAGAAAAAGCCAACCCAGAGTTTGTGTAGCAGGATTAAGAATGGGGACGTCATCTTCCTACACAGGTAGTTAGCTACCCGACTATGTTCAGGAAAAATAGCAACAGACAAATGTCAACAAAAGTGGATGGAACTGGCACAGCTGTTCAAGTTGTTGTAAGTTCAGGTACAGAAATTACAAATCTGCATATGTCCTTGATTGATATGAAGCTTGTGTTTTAAACTGAAAATTACTTCAGTCGGACAGATACATCTCTCACTACCGATTAGGCAGGACGAAGGAAAAACATAACCTCCCTTCCAATAGGGAATCAACTAAAAGGAAGACAGTGTCAGGCTGTATGATGAATACAATGTAAAGACAATTCAGTCTGATTATCATGCTAAATGTGGTTCAAATCTGTGGGGGTCAGTAGTAATCACTGCTATCAGTGTGAGCACTCATTCAGTATACAAGGCATCTGAACTTCATGGGAAAACACGGTTTCGAATCTTAAGAATTTTTCTGTTTATTTATGACTTAAACCCCTTAAAAAATTTGAAACTGAGTGACACTTAAAACCTCATTTTTGTCAAAGTTTTATTGACAATGGCATTAGCTTGGAAACATGAGCTCAGTTTTATCTTTTTTTTTTTTTTTTTTTTTTTTTAACCATGGCCTCGCTAATTTTAAACCAGTGAGAAGAGCCCAGAAAAAACAAAAATAACTGTGAAATAATCAGCATTGTTCTGACTCTAGATGGTGAAAGTATGCTATTGTTTCCACCACCTTGAGTGAGTGGCTGATTAAGAAAACATTCTACCTTTTTTCCAGGGCCTTTAATGCCTTGTGCCTCTTTACAGGAGCCTGCAAAATATACCACAGACAAAGCACTGAACTCAACACTTTTTCAAAATTTCATGCACCAGCAGTGTACTGTATATATCAACAAATAGACTAACTGCCCTTAAGGCAGTTAAGCACGTACTTTCCCTTTCACCAGTAATGATGGTATGTTGTGATCAAAGGACCGGCTGATCAGGACAACAAGTTCTGATGTCTAGCTTGGCTACTACTTACGTATGATGATTAAGACGTAAACTGAATGATTGACTTATCCTAAGTGATGTCCAGTATTTGAAATATGCATACATTCTACCCTTCAGTGCACCGTCTGTCAGAGACTGTCAGCCTGCCATTCAATTGACTCCACCCAGGACAAGATAAAGAATGAGCCTTTTTCATTGGCACTGACCACAGCAACAGTCAGCACTACCGCACTGTCCTATTTATTATTTGCTTGGGGAAAGGCTCACCGTTTTCAGCAATTTCTCCCCAGAATTACTTTGTAACATCTGAAGAGAAGTTCAAATTTCCCCAGTATCTGTAAGCTGGCAGTCCCAGTCTAAACACCTTTTGACTTATCTCTACCTATGTGTCTCTACTTTCTATCTGTTTCTGTCATTTTTTATTTACAGAAGCTGCAGAGGCAGAAAGTTTATTTTTCCTTTTTTCCTCTCTTTCTACAATTCTTTAACTCTTTTTCTGTCCACCAAACATATGTTGCCATAGGATTAACACAAATTATGCCCCGGGACTGATTATATATAGCAGGGGTAATTAGTCCGGACAATCAATAACTCATGATATAAAGAGATGGCACTCTAAAACATAAATGAAGGCAAAACAATTATCAAACCCATTCATGACTCTTTCTTTCTATATTCATTGTCTCCAAGGCGTAAAAACAGAGGCATCTAAAAGTAGTGCTATTGAATAGACAATGTTGACTTTATGACTGTTACTTTAAGACCTGAAGATGCAAAATAGAGCATAATAATTGTTGCTACAAATGACTGCAATATATAAATCCAAAATTCCCACAGCAACATCCCTAGAAAACATATTCATCTTGTCCATTGGGCTATCTCGAAATTTCCTGTTTTTACATTTTGGTGTTTTACAAATTTGGTGAAATGTATAATGTTAACCATTTTCCCCGTCTTACTTTAAGGTTAGCATGCTAACGTGTTCTTAGCACAAAGTAAAGCTGAAGCTGGTGGGGATGTCATTAGTTTTGCGAGTATTTGTTTATAGACCAAAGTATAAGACAAATTAAGATTTCGACCTGATGACACCGCTTGAGGAAAAGTTTGAAGTAATTGGGCTTTAGTTTTTGGGAAACACGGATGTCTGTACAAAATTCTTTATCAAATCCATGCAGTAGGAACTGAGATATTACACAGGATTAGTGGAAACTTTGACCAGCTGAATGCACAGCCGAAAAAGTCAGTGGCTCACCGAAGTATGCAAGCTTCATCCTCTGAAAACCATGAATGTTTGCACAAAACTTCATGAAAATCCATCCAATAGTGGTTGAGATATTTCAGTCTGCAACAAAGCGGTGGACTGACAGACTGTCAGACCAACCAAATGACAAGCAGACATTGTCATCTCTAGAAGCACGTCACGAGCATGGCTAACAGGGACCTCCATCCAACACTGATTCAAAATGGAGCCAAGTTTTGTTCTGGTGCATTCTCTGTGAATAGTTGCAGCTATGCAGTCATAGATACTTTCTGTGATTAAATATCTTGGACCTGCAGTCTCAGCCAGTAAAATGCCAAGTCTGGGCTCAGGAAGCATCTATATGTTCTGAGACAGTGGTCAGGACAAAATGGGCTTTACTCCGCACTAATTTAATCCTGCCCAGAGCTGCTGTCACACAGCATATCAATTCTTCATCGGAAAAGGCCACAGGAAAAGGTCACTTTACTGAAAGAAAGCTTCTATTGATTATTGAAATGTTACCTTTTAATAGTTAATAAAGTAATAAGCTTTGATCAGTCCCAAAATAGTACTGTTTTTTGTGGGGGGACAGGTCTGAAAACCCAATTAGGAGGCAGAGGCTTCCATGAAACTATCAATTCATTAATAAAAATATATTTAAAAAGTTCTGCTTTAAGCTGTTAGAAAGTTAGAGATGAAACACAGAAACTTGGAGGAAAGAGACAAAGACACAGAAAGGTACAGAAAAAAATGAAACAATGGTCCAACGTATGAACAGTCTGATTAAGAGACGGCAAAAAAATCAATGAGAAGGTAAAAAATACAGGACCTACACCAATGGAAAACATATCAATTTATAATAAAAACATTTAATGAATAACCCGAGACACAACCTATTAAAGCAGCAAAATCTTTGACTCAGCTTTGTAATTACCTAATTCCCATTTATCCACCCACTACTCATCGCTGGAAACTCATGTCAATTTCATCGCTGCGGCCAGATTGCAGGTAATTCTGCTTAAATGCTGATATGTGTTTAAAGTAGATGGAATTATACAGTTTGTATTTGTTTGTGTGTTGTGGGTGTTCATGTTTACCCTGAATCACTTGAAGACAAATCCTCAACACCTTGACTGCAGCACTTCGGTAGCTAATAAAAGCGAAAAATCTTTCTTAGTTAAGACTTAATCACAGCAGTAATCACTAAGATATTGTGAACACAGCAGATAAACAGCCCTAAAGGTGCCAAGCTCAAAATATCTCATCTACACTAAAATCCTGATGGATTAGCAGTGCCTCATTTGAGAGGGCCATAAATATTCATACATTAATTTCATACTTTGTTTAACCCCACCTGGAAGGCTTGGCTATGTGTTAAATAATGATAAGAGCTCAGGGTTCTAATTAAGCCTAATACAAATCTCAATAAATCCCATTGCCTCAGCAGAAGAATCAAACCTGACTTGTCTTGCTCATAAATAAAAATGACAGCTGCAGCACCTACACATTTGTCGTTGTTGGCTCATGTCTTGTCCAACCTGTCACTCATTGAAGTGATCACCTGGATTTATAGCGTGAACCCTGACTTGAAGAGAACATGAGACATGTCACTCTTCCTCTGGATGTGTAATATTGCATGAAGCAGGTGATAAGGAGAGTCATAGGGTCACTTGTAACAGCGTTGTCTGACATGACAAGATGGAAAAGAGCTGACTGGGCTTTCACCAGTCACTGTATCAGCAAAACAATCCCTGCTTAGTCAAAAGAATTTTCATCAACACTAGAGGATCCACATTGCCGCAACAATAGTTTCAATTTTCATATAAAACCTTTTTATGCAAAGCTTTAAATTTTTCTTTCCTGTCACCGGAGTGGATTTTGACATGTTGCGCGAAGCATTCCAAGAAACAACAAAGTGTGTAAATGTGGGGAGATTTGCATTTTTCATTCACGCTGCCATACAGTCGCTTGATGCAAAAGGTTATGGCTCCAACTGTTTGGAATTGAAGGATTTGTATTATTTTCCAAAGAGGTGAATATATCTAATGTGACAGTTTAATCCTCTCAGAGAAGTATTCACAAGATCAAAGAATAGACTGAATAGCATTCAAAGTTTTTTTGTGTTTTTGCTTCAGTCTAATGCTCTAATTCTGAAAGCTGATTACTGAGGCATCTTCTCCATTAGGCTGCAAAATGTTACTCAGGAGAAATAAGTAACATTGTTTAGACATTTTCTTCAGTAGTATAAATAATCAAAACATTTTCTCCAAATCCACTACTCTGATCATGCAGAAAGACCTAGGAGTGCTGAAAACTAATATTATTATGGGAAAGCAGGTGTATTATAACAAATCCTACAAATTTAACAGTCAAGCAATGTGTTTGACCCATGTTTTTTTGTTCAGTAAGAAATACTATACAGATGGCAGAATAATGAAAAAAAATGTACAACGCAATGATGTGTTGACTGGATTGTTGGAGAAACATAAAGACCTGTAAAGAGAATTGTTTTATTCCCAGTTCTCAGTGTGGACTTACTGCAAAGCCTTGCTACTGGGGCTCTGTGGACAGGCAATAAAGAAGATGCACTTGACTGGATTGTGAAATCTCCCCATAATAGCTCCTTTTGAATGGTACCACTACCAATACTTAAGAGCCGATGCTGCTATTCTTTGTGCTTTAATTCACAGTTTGAATATATACAGAGGGGCAACAGATGTCATGTGAATGATGCACTTAATCTGCAAAAGGAAGCAACAGAAGATATCAGTGTTTGTTGTTTTTAGACCATTGGACAGGAAGCATAGTTCATCTGCAACCTAGAGTATATGTTGAAAGGGTGAGTTTGTCTTTGAATTAACTGTCAGCTCATCATTTTTTACAAGTGCTTGCATGGCAGCTTGCTGCCATGGTGTGTGTATGTGTGCACATGTATAAATGTGAGACAAACTGCAACACGCTTTGGATGAAGCGGATATATAAATGCACTCCATTTTAAGTAACTGCTCCTCCCAACTTTCATGGCCTACTAAACGATGAAAAGTTAAATGACTATGAGTGTATAATATAACTGTATGTAAAGAAACCTTAGAACCTGCTCTTTTGAAGTAATGTTAAAATAAATTTTATTCTTATGAGGTCATTTTATGTGTTTTTCTGTCTGCCTGCTGGTGGCCTTTGCTCTCACCCAACACTATCTTGTTATCACCAGTCTTCCCTTATGTACCTGTGTGTGTGTTTTATGGTGGCTTACTTTTATTGTATGTGTGTATTTATGTACGGGTCGCATACTGTAATTCATGCCTAAAAATGTAGCACAGAGTTTAGGGGATATTTCTTTTAAATATCATATCTCCGATATTGCATGGGTTGTGCATTTTAATTAGTGCCTGATAGTGTAGCATAATATTCTCTATATTATTTACCCTATCTTATAAACATTTCTACTAAATATAATAATCTGTTTTATTGTTGCTCTGTATGGTTATAAAGTATCAACAAAACATTTTAAAATTTTAATCTTATATTCTATGTTAGGATGACTATGTCCAGAGACTACAGATGAAAATAATTATTTCGCTAGGTATGGTGCATTTACAGCAATATTTATTAATGTGCACTGTCCTGGCTAATTAAACCAATAAATAATAAATGAAACAGTAAATGGTATCTCCCTACCTTCATAGCACTCTGGCAGGCAAATAATATGCAATAAATGACTGAAAATTTTATGTCACGATTTACTGCAAGGGTCTAACAGTCAGAATGGTCAACTCGTTTCAATTTTGGTTGGATGGTAGGGTAGTGGAGAGGGGATGTGTTGTGCCTATTTCAATGAAATGCAATGAAATGTTACGAATAATTACAGTCATCATTGCTAGCAAATTACTAAAATTTGTATTCAAGCCCTAACCATTGAGCTGTTTACGTATTGCCTTATTCACACATAGTCCACACGTAGTGATACAAAAAAGTGGAAAACAGAGGGTGAGAGCATTAATTATTTGCATAAAGTGTAGGAGGTCTTTGTTGCCTAGCTTAACATCTGCCTACCAGCTTCCAGATGGCTCTCTCACTCTCATGGTTAGCTTTCTGGTCATCTGTGAATATGACTCATCAAGGTATTTAATAACCAACTAGTGATTAAGAATGGGTCATCACCTGCCCATGAGGGGAACTCTGCATGACCTACGTACCAGCCCTTGTGAAAAACACTTTAAAGATGTAATTATCACTAGTGGTAATTAGGGCAAATCTTTGTTAGTCCAATATTTCCAACCTGTCAAATGTGAATACACATTTAATAAGTATACAACAAAGTAAAACTTAAGCCAACAAAGGTTACCCAAGCTAAGCTACCGCTACGCTGCAAAAGCACAAAATGCAACACGGAAAATAATAGCCTCCTAGAATCCAACCTGGTACTGTTATTATTTCTTTGGCTTTAAATGAGGCTTAATATTCACACAGTTTCTCTTGATAGTCCCCCAATAATACATTATTCCAACATCACCCCAGACTGTTCCTCAGAGAAGCAATATTAGTTGAGCAACATGCAAACGATGCCCAGTCCAACAGGCTAACCCACAAAATACACAGGAATACAAAATAAAATATGGTAAAACTTCCAGCTTCCAAGTTTTTGAAGTCGCATCACAGACAGCCAGTATCGATCCAAGCTTGAGCTCATACTGTTACTGGCCCTCGCTGACAAAGCAATGCAGCAGAGTAATGTTAAAATTCACACTCAGTTCTCTGTAAGAAAGAGGAACTCGCTTTGGGTCAACTTAGGACTTTTTCTCCTTTACAACCTTCAACATGCAGCAACAACCTACTGTATATACCACACTAAAGGACAGGGAAAACTCAGAAAGCATAATATGGCAAAATGTGGATAAATATTCTTTCTATATTGGAAGTCTTTTTCCTTTTTCTGTAAGTCAAATGTTGTAGTTATTGTAGAATATTAATTACCAAACAAAAACTTCTCCAAGACCTGGTATGTATTTGTACACAACACACAACTCTTTCCACTGCAGTGCAACAATCCATTGTCTGAATACTTTAATACTGTCTGTCCTACTTGTTTTACCCTCTGTTTTGACGAGTGCATTTGTCTGCGCCTATGGACACATTTTGACAAAACACAGTAAGGGGTTGTAAATAATAGAGGGGACAGAGATAAAAGCTTTGTGGCAAGAGCGACGAAGCAAATCTGCTCAATCTCCTTTAAATGACTGTATACCAGCTCAGTTGTGTACTTCATTAGGCTTAATGATCCCCTCAGATTTTCTGAAATGCATAATTTGATATTAAATGGAACTATTGTTTATGTGCATGTATAAAAACCCAAATTTTAGTTTATTAATCTGAGGGTTGCACACACATACACACATACTCATTACTAAATGCACTGCTATCTTACTATTATTCATCCACCACATGGTTTGATGCCACATAAATGTAAAATTGGCCTACTGAGTGGCATTAAAAGATTTGCCCCCCCCGTAAAAAGCATAGGTTTGACCTCTATCATTAGCTTTTGATGTCTTTAATGCTTCCCAAAAAACACTGTTTACGTTTTAATGATTTCTTAGACTTAAGCTAACTCAAAACACAAGTATAAGGACTTCTTGAGTTACTGTTGGACAACTGACAACTGTTGGACTTAAGGGGGTAACTCTCCAGTTTACTTAACTGACACCTTAAATTCTTTTTTAACTGCTGTAATGCTCAGTATCTGGGTGATTTCATCACAGATATCTCCCCTCTGTGTCCAGAAGTGGTTCTCTAAGAAAAAAAAATTAAACTGCCTCCCCCTGATAATTTTCATTATTCATGCACACACTGACTGTGAAAATGGGATGCGCGGCAGTGACCTAGACAAGCACAATTCAGTAGCACAACAGTGTCTTCCATGATTCTGATGTGCTTTTGGTAGCATTTCAACAACAAATTAGAGTCTTAAGAGCCACTGCAGCACTTTAACATGTGACATGCTTAGAATGCTGGTGTGTTCTCTGGCTGCAAACTGAGTTATCACACTGTTCAGACAACTGATCTGCGTTCACCTTGAGCATAAGTGCACTTCACAGTCACTTAGACAACAGACCAGAAGGGAGAGTGAGACAAATCGATAATCAATTAAAAATTTATGAATTTTTTTCTACTAATTTCAAAATAAGCCAGTTGGGAGGTGTCTGTAATGAATCTCTGAATTAACATAATGTAATTCCTAAAAAGCTATTAAAAATGCCATTGGAATAGCAGTGAAAGGTTTTAAAAATCATAAAATAAATTTACATTTTGATGTTCATATTAATTTATTCCAATTTATCAATCAAAATTATTCTTGAGTGTTTTGGAAATGTATTTACAGTAACAGTTATTCACAGTATGTTCTCCAACCCTCACCTCAAATGAGCATGATTGTTATTCATGTGAGCACTTCTTTAAACCTTTCCTCACTCTCTCACTTGGTTCTGTAGGTCAGATACTGTAAGTAGGTTTAATACTCACAAGCAGAGGTTCCCAAAAGCCCTCTCCAGTGTGTTATTCATTCTCGAATATTTCTGGCTGCAGTGCATTCATTTGAGAAAACTATAGACAGTGACTGCTTCAATTCCACCATCTTTCCTGCCAGATTTATATAGGAAATTATTGGTTCAGAGACATACTTGAAAAGGACTTGAACAGAACTGGGAAGCCTTGAAGTGTTTTCTACTATTGATTGTAGTTTGCCTGTCTAAAAAAATAACTGGAAATGAAACTCAGTGGTTTTATTCCCACTCAGGAACACAGCTACCTAAATTACAGTCTTAATAAATCTAGACATAATCTTATTCCACATCCACCTCTGCTACAAAATCAACTTTAAAATTTATAAAATACACTCCCCTAAAACTTATCATTCGCACTTGGTCCCATTGCTGCTTTTCAATACTTACGAAAAGTACCAGTACAGGCTGATTATGCCTCTCTTTACTGCTCCATTGTCTCTCTTAACACCCACATCTTTTCTCCTTCTGCTGAAATAATCATCTTAACTCCCTTTATGATGCCACAAAAACTTCCCTATTACCTGTTTTACCAACAAGGTGGCTGTCAAGCTAAATGTACACTAGATACATGAACTTGGCCTCGAAAGC
>JAQQZW010000011.1:7269196-7283879 GCA_029814745.1 Zanclus cornutus | reverse complement strand
CATATTACTCATGCATAAATGTGTAAGCAGAATTTGATTGTAACTTGAGGTCGAACTAATTCTAACTACATTCATAGGCCCACACTGATTAATTCAATCCTAAAAATTCATCATATTTTAAAGGATGATCTTATGTTTTTTGTTTAAAATCTTAATCTTCAAAGTAACAGAAGGAAAATTTAGTGCATCAAAAAACATTATTTACGGTGGAGATGTAGCAAAAATTAATATATTCTCGAAAAGTACCTCAACACTGTACTTAAGTACAGTACTTGAGTAAATGTAGTTTGTGTGTGTGTACTCTGTTAATTAGAGCTTGGTCTGTTGTTCCAGCCTTTCTTTGACAAACTGATCAAGAGAAAATGGCTGAACAACACAGAGGCCTTTGAAGCCATTGAAGCCTGCATCAAACAACACTTCAAGAGGTTCAGAAGGATGGACTCCCCACCTTATCAGGTAATGAACTGGCAAACAAACAGGTGTTTGCGATGTTTAAGAGCTCTGCAGCTTTTGCTTGAAGGTTAGATGTGGCCATTTAGTGATTCATTTTCTGAATGACTGACAGACGCTTGTTGGTGAGGTGCACCGGCGGGTCCTGGTGGAGTATGTCCGAGCCATCATGCGAGGACGGGTCATCTGCACATCATCTAAGATGAGGAAGAGGATGGCTTTCCGCCTGCAAGATGAGGCTAAACAGTTAAAAGGACTCTTTAAGGATCTGGTAAGTCTGTACTCGAATCAGGTATTGCCAGTTAAAGAACACATTTACTCTGATTTAGCCTGTAATGGACATCTACTCTTTAGTGTGACAAAGAACTGTTCAGGCCCCTAGAAGAAGAATCTAATCCAAGAAACCCAAAACAGAACTGATAACTGCTTTTTTAAGGAGACCCTGAGGATTCTAAATAATTCCAAAATGCTGATTCTTAAAAACACTGAGAGGAGCTGGTGCAGGGAGTGCAGAGTCTACTGGCTGTGAATGGAGCCTGACCCTCGAACTTCCTAGGTCAGGAATAACTCAGACAGTGTTGATACAGTGAGCTCTGAAAAATGGCTGCCGTCAGTGAGATGGAGATGGATGAGCCGGGCTTACGTTAGCACTTGTCAGAGGGGGAAGAAGGTGTAGAACAACTAGGGCTGACAGTGTGGCATTTGCCCCCTTTCTGTTTGCGATTTCAAACAAGTGTCCGTCACCTCGGCTGACAACAGGAAGCCGCTGTGTTCAGAAGGAACTTCCTGTTCCTGTCAGCTGGCCGGCTTTGATGTGGCTCTGGGATGGCCTTGATGGCCTTTTTTCGCTGAGGAGCGGGATGAAGTGTCTGTGGAAACTGGGAACCTGGGGGGGCATGGGGGTTAATAGCTGTCTAAAAAAGACGTCGTTATTTTTAGTGAGTGCCAAGCCAAAGAATTCTGCTTTCTTTTTCCTGAGTGTTTGAAGGAAAAACAGGACCTAGAAAAACATAGGTGGAGTTTTTTTATTCACTTAGCAAATGACTAAATGTTTGGCCTCTGGCCTTTAGAGGTATTAATCTGTGTTTCCTCTGAGGGTTTGATTGTTCACTGCCAGTCATGCCCCATCTTAAAAACATGGAATCGAAAGAGGAAGGCATTTGGATAAACAGGAATAACAAATATCAAGTGCAGTAAACTTTACATTCAGTGAAACAAATTTTCAAAGAAAGCCCAATTTAATGATGAATATAGAGTTTTGCCGTGGAAATGAATACTTACTGTCACTCGATAATTACATTCAATTAAACCCTCTTTGTTTTCTCTCTGCTTCAGGAATCAAGTTCATCCTGGTTGGACAGCATCATCTGCCACCTAGCTGACATCATTCTCCTGGAGGACACTCCCTCCATCCAGATGGAGGTTGCTGTCCTAGTGAAAGAGTTTCCAGATATACGGTGAGGGGTTTAACAAATTAACAGGGCTGGAACGTTTCTATTACAACCAGGAAGCGTCTATAAAAACAGATCTTCTCTGTACTGTACCACCGAAGGTCCTATATTCTTTTATGCTTACGGCGACACATTCACAGTGCTGTTTTTGGCACTCAGCCAAAGCAAGGAAAATGTAAGACTATGTATGTTTTTTTTTTGTCACAATGGATCAAAACAAGGAAAAGAAGCAATGAAACATATCTACATTAACTTTGCTATTTTTGGAGGGAAGCGCGGGTCTGTTTTGAGAATGGATGAGGCTGAGAGGCCTCGGGGGGAGTCCCAGCCGCTGAGGCTGTTTGTGCACAGATTAAGACTCAGGTGACGGTTGGCAACCTACGACCGCATGTGACGCATAACCCTCTGCGGAGCAGACAGGAAGCTGCTGCCGAATATTTCCTGTTCCTGCCACCCTGCAGGAGACAGACTGGTGCCACACTTGGAATCAAAGAGGGAGAGGTGTGGAAGAGGAGAGCAAAACATAGTAGTTCAGACCTGGAGACATGCTAACTAACTGCTTGACTCAACCTTTTTGTTTACTGTATGGCATCCCCTGCTGGTATTTTAGGAGATCAAAGGCTACTGGGTGCTCTTTTTAACCACAGCAGAGGCCATTCATGAACATGTGACTGTGCCTATAAATGGGCATACTGTCAATTCTTGAAATAGACATTTTCCCTTCTTGGCAAACTTGCACTGAAATGCCAACTGTTGACTTCTAACAACAAAAATGTACTAAAGTTTTGTTGATTAGTTAGAAGCCATTAATATGAGCAATTTTTTGGGTCCCCAGATTGTGAAAAAGTGTTCTTAGTTTGTTCTTCATCACCTCAACACTAATTCACCATGAAGAACAACTGGATATTTAATGGATTATTGTAAAAATCCTATTTATAACAGTTCTACCTGCTTATTAGTTAGCAGGAAAACCTCGAATATTACCAACATTTATAGCTGGATTATTAACAAATAGAATAAACACCAGTCAAAGGGAATTTTCAGAACCTGGATAAACTAGGATTAAAGTTTATCTGTCACACACACAAGTTTTATTAACCACTATTTTTGATTAATTAATCTTTAAAATTAAATGTTCGTTTTTAGAAAGAGACACCAAATTTTTGTTCTTTCCCAGAAACAGATAATATGACTCAGAGAGATATTACTGTTACTCAAAGTCATGACTGCTTTGACGACACTAAACAGACCCAATTTCCATTAACACCCTTCTACCCCCTTCCTCCCTGTATCCTTCCTCCCCACAGGAAGAAGCATGTCTCCACCCTGCTGAACATACGAGGGATGATGCGACAGGCAGAGCGCCAGGAGATCCTCAACATAGTCAAAGACTTTGAATGCAGCAATGCCCTCATGTGCCGGGACCACGCCCTCTTTTCTGACATCCCCATCACCTCAGAAGTGCACTGCATCAGCCTGGGTCTCCTCCGCCTCGCCATGACCGTTTCCAACTGGTTTTCGGAGCACCGTCCAAGGCGAAATCGCAGGACAAGTGCCAGAAATGCAACAATTCAACCTGTTGAGAGCCAGAATATGGAAGACATAAATAAGCTTCACAGAGAGGACTAGCTGTTGTTTGTGTTAGGAGACGAGTCACAGACATACTGTGAAGATGCTGATGAGATGTACGTGCACCTTGACCAAAAACTGATTGTACCCAATATTTTTACCAGCCACTTAAAGAAACTTGACCTCAGGTACTCCTCGTACTGTACACGCTCACAGACTTCTCGACATTTCTCCATCTCTAGATGTGCATTTTTCATGGAAATGTGAAACAGACTGTGTTTTGTAGTAGCTCACCATCATTTCTTGTATTTTAATGTTAATTTACACATTTACAGATGTAAACAAGTGGTATCAAATATCCCCAAAAAGTAACTTCTTCAGTCTTTTTTTGCCTTTTATTCCTCCACATCATGGCAGAACCAACTGCTAGCAGATGCAATGCAATATGATGTTTTGCTGTTTAACATGTATTTACCCAACCATATATGCCCATTCACTGGTATATGTATAGTCTACATGTGAGAATATAGTGTATTGATATGTAAATGTGTTGAACTCTCACTGTGAATGAAATGGATCTGTTGCTGGAAGCGTAATAAAAACCCATTGACTGGGTAGACTGAACAGATTTAACAGCTCTGTCATTGTTAGTATAAGTACAGTGTTTTGTATATCAGATGAAAAATATAAAGGGATAGTTTTTGTCTGCACATTGTCAACTCTTAGAATGGATATGTCATTGTACAGTTGTTTTATTCTGGCTACTTCTAAGTTTAGGTTTAGTGGCTCCTGAGCATGGGAGTGTCAGACAAGTCTACAGTTATGTTAAACAATATATTCCAAAAAGCATTTTGACAAGTTAAATAGGTCCTGAGGGTCTGACGCAGAACCAGAGCTGCCAGTTCATATACATACATGCTTTATGCCTTTGTTGTTTATCTCAAGGATATGGCAGCTCTCTTCAGTACGCTGAGAGCTTGAAATATGGGGCTCCACCACGGCTACTATATGACCCTCTGATGCCGTACAACAAGAGGGGTCATACACCCCGAGGCCAACAACGGGATGTTTTTCGATAAACAAAGATTTCCTGTTGTCCACTGAGGTGCCAACGGATGCTTTTATTGGAGCCAAGTTTATGTTATGTGCTAGGAGGGAACTTCCCTTTAGCTGTCCAGAGTGAAGGTGCAGCAGCCATGGAGCTTTTTCATGTCTGAGCTGCTCGTGGGCTTCTCAAAACAAAGTCAGCCAGCCTCAGCAGGGGTCATTCTGCACACCGACCTCTGCGAGTCACTGGCTCTATATCTGAATTTGAATGACCAGATGTTCGCTTTGAAATATAGAAATAATTCCTGCGGTCTGTTGTAAAGTTGTTGTATTTACAGCTGCTTGTTGGACAAACTGACATGTTTGTCTGAGAATCACTGAGTTAGGAAGTCTGGTCAGGTGTTGAGGCATCTCAGCAGTGAGGCCAGTGTAGCAAAGTTTTGTCACTGGTCCTCTAGAGGACATGAGGTGAATCAATAAACTTATGATTAGATTTTGTTGATGGTTTGCACCAGCAGTTAAAAAAAACCCTGAAGTTTAAACATAATTTAATATCAAACTTATTTATTTTTAGTTTTATCCCACCTGAATTCCTGCTTCACTCAGATCATGACAGAAATAAGAAATCTTAAATCTTGACTTTTTCCTTTGATCCATGAAAGTGTTTCAAAATCTCTTCCAGACATGTTTTAAGATATATATAAAAGTACAAACATCGTAATAAATATTTGTTTCTGATGATGTTTTTCCATGAAAAAATTCTATTACCCAC
This sequence comes from Zanclus cornutus, assembly GCA_029814745.1. Taxonomy (NCBI): domain Eukaryota; kingdom Metazoa; phylum Chordata; class Actinopteri; order Acanthuriformes; family Zanclidae; genus Zanclus; species Zanclus cornutus. The sequence continues at coordinate 7,278,590 of JAQQZW010000011.1, read as the reverse complement.
TTAGAAATTTACCCACTACCTACAATATCCGCTTACATTTCCTGCTGCACCTACTTTGAAATATCTGAAATTTATAAATATGCAAATATTGTTCATTTCAAGTTTACCTTATGAACACAAGATGTCTCCTACTTTAGAGTAAAGTCCATTTTCACTCCGTGTTTGTGCACTGAAGGTTTCAAGTTTCCAAATCACACCTATGTAAGTTACATTAACCATGAAAGGTTTCCAAACTTGCCATCCTGTTACAAAATCCTGCTCTTATGTCTTAAACTGAGATTTAAGGTGAGCACAGTTAAACTTACCTCCTTATGTAGATGAATGGAAAAACAGTCTTCTGGTGTCAAACTGTGCACAGCCACCATTCTGCACAGTGAAGCACGAACATCACAGTGAAGGAACAATAGGTAAAACACATTTTTGACTGGAGGGGAATTTAAATGTTGAATAAATATTGTGTCTTCATATTTTTCTCTGATACTTTCCGCATGTAAGTACATTATAAATGTATGATAATGATTTAAAATAGGATTTTGGACAACAGTAGGAAAATGTTATTACTTTATTTTTTCATTGCAATCCTAGAAAAATATAACTGTGCTTTTAATGGAGTTAAGGTATCAGAATAAAATGGTATTGAATCATCTCTGCTTAGTAAGTTAAAGGTTAAAGTCAGTTCTGTCCAAGTGAGTGTGCACAGCCCTGGAAGAAATTGCTAATCTTGCGAATTAAGTACCAGGGAAATTAAGGCCACTTCATCAAACTGTAGTATAAATCCTGTATTCTGAATATTGCTATAAAGTGTTCCTGCTCATTGCTTTGCCATTCAACCAGAAATGTCCTAAACAAGCAGAGATTTTAAAGAGATACATAGTATGGTATACTGTAGATTTTGTAGCAAATTCGTCTGATAAAATCAATTGCCAGATCACTCATCTGTAATCCACAGCAGATTTCATTGAAATCACCCCAGTAGTTTTCAGATGGACCAAATTGGTAAAGAGGAAATGTTGGTTTGGTTGTGTTGCCTCATAATAAGGTCTGGCTTTTATTAAAATCATTAGAAATCATCCTCTGGAGATCTGGTCAGTAGCTGTCAAGAACGGGCGGACCAGCCAACAGACAGAGCCATCCTGAGGTCTGAGGTATACAGTAGATCAATGTCATTTGAAATTATGTTGATAATAATCCAGTAAACACAGAAAGATAATTATACAGACTAAAAACAAGAGAGACAAAAGGAAAAAAAATACAGTTTGACAAATTATTAGTTTCTGGGTTTGACAGAACAGCAGGCAGCAAACAGGATACCATTTGAAGTGAGCTGCCCTGATGTGCTTCGTCCTGCCTTCACCAGTGTTTTTTAAACATCTTGTGATATCCTGATACGCGCGTCTAAAATTGTTTCCCTCTCTCAGTAATAAATCCTCCTCATGTGGCTCTCCCTACCTTCAACCATTTTTTAACATTACAGTTTTTTTCCCCAACAATTAGGAATGCCTGAAGTGTGTTTTGTATGGAGATATGTTAAGTTATGAAAGCTGTGAAAGTCATGAATTGAATATGACACCTGCATAAGTAGTCACATTAGTAGTAGTAAGGGAAAGATGATTGAGTTCCTCCAGAACAAAGCGGAAACACTTCAAAAGAAATTGGCAAAGACTGTGCCTGGTTCAGGGATAATTCTCACCCATCATTCTCCATACTGAGCTGAAATGGCAGGCAGGTACACATGCTTATTACAAAAGCGGTGGCTCGACAGGCCGTTATTGAATTATAATATTCACTAGTTGGCTGTGTTTAAATGTGAGGCAGGCGAGCATGCAGAGAGACAGTCACTGAAGCAGACAGACAGTCTGTGACCAGCTGGTTCAGACACACAGGCAGGCGGTTATTCAGTCAGGTTTTCAACACCGTGTTGTCTCTTGTCTGTCCTCTGGGAGCCCCTGTCTCGTTTTACCAGGATGTGTGAAAAACTCAATCACAGCCCCCGGCCCCCAGCTGGGCAGGGTCGCAGTAATTAAACTACATCCCTCAGCCTCACGAAGGCTGCGTTTCTCCATTTTCCTCTCTTTCTCTCAGCTGCATCCAAGGAGTCAAAGTCTGTGTTCTTTTCATTTAAGCTGTTTGCTGTTTGTCGTATCACTTACTTTAAAAGAATAGTTAAACATTTATTACAGTTAAAGTTTCCTTCTACTCAAAAATGTAATTTCTGGAGGGGAGCTTTAAACAGACTGAGATAAACAACAGAATAAAGTTACACTTTTCTGAACAATGTCAAGTGACGAGCTAAGTAGGCTTCGCTAGGCAAGCAAGAGGATTCACATTTTACTTTTTATTTTGTTGGCTGGAATATTGATTTTTACAGTATGCAGTTATTTTGGTAACAGTAGTTGCATATTTAGTTTGGTAAGGAGCTATTTCTTCCATCTGCCTATTAACCTAAAGTCATATAACGTAGTTTTTATCTTGCTAGCTATTTTGCTAATGCTAGCTACCTAAAATATCGAGTAAAATATGCTTTAGGTGGCTAAAGTTTGATGGTTTCAACCAAAGTGCTCTCTGCAGTCTTGCCTCCACAGTGCTGTATGGGACATCCAGAGTTTCACATTAGGGACTTTTAGAGGTAATTGAGTTTTAGGGGTTCTTTTTCTTTCTTTTTTCTTTTTTTTTTTGCTGTTGATGAAGCCAGGGTAGCTGTTTGCGCCTGTTCCCAGGCTTAATGCTATGCCAAGCCAGGTGGCCGCTGGGTGTATCTTCACAGTTAACATGCGGATATGAAATTGATATGAATCTCCTTAACTTACTCTTGACAAGAAAGCAAATAAGTGCATTTCCGAAAGGTCAAACTATTCTCAATGAGCTGAATTAATTATTTTCAAGGTTCCAAAACAAGCTGCAAAACCAACGGACCTGTCTTTTCCTTCAAAAGATGTTATAGCTAACCCTCAAGCAGATTGTTGCGTATTTACACATCGTGTGACAACATTAGCATTAATTAAGAGTCTATTTTTTTCCACTTGTTGAATGTAATTTCAATATCCACTCTTCTTTTAGTTCTGATTGGATCTCCACCAACTCCTGAGAAGTAGTATCTGGATCATTGACTGCTAAATGTTTCTCTTTTATAACTAGCCAGTTGCTAACCTTGTCAATCTTGTGTTTGGTACTAGGCTAATAGAATACGCTGAGTTTGTTTGCTTAAAACAGTAGCCTGCTGCTGGAAACAAGGCTTAAGGGGAGACCAAACCATAATGAAATTAACAGTAAACCCAAAACAATGAGCGAAAACAATGAGCTATAAAGCTCCACTGCAATTGCTGTACTAAAATATTGATTCACAGGGCTCGAATTTCTGATATAGGAGTGTATGGTCTCGTATTTAACAGCTAGTGCTGTGTTCAAACATATTTTCCCACCTTTACTCTGGTGAGCATGTCAGTCTTTGGACACTTTACACTTCCATTCATGTGTGAGAAAGCTCATCCTTTGAACTGTGAGGAGGAAAATGTAATTCAGTTCTCAAAGCATGTCCATTTACCAGGGACAGAACATGATAATTATTCACATTTTTTTGCATGAAGAACAAAATGAATAGACTAAATGAAGTGAAGGATGTGTTCCTTCTTGCAGGTTTTGATGGGCAACGTGGATCACTCTGGATCTCTCTGTCTTGTTCCTCTCGTTTTTTCAGGTTAAATTATTTCAGGTTTTATTTCTACTTTTGTAAGAATGTATGTCTTTGTAAACATGTTTGTCAAATGTCTATTTTATTTTTGAATTTGAGTTGTCCAACCGTTAAGATTGTCAAAATCAACCTGCTTGAGGCTACCTCAGTAATTGTACCTGTTAGTGACAATACAGAGGAGAGTGGCATGTGGCTCCATGTGTGAACGAGTGACAAACGATAGCATCACCCTCCATATTTCCTGTGCCAGTGTCTGGCGCCCACATGGATATATTGTGTTGATGATAAAGGGATATTAAAACTCATAGCTTCTTCTTCAGCCTGCTCCCTGCCCGACTGTCTGTCTACACAGTCATCAAATCATCCCTTCACAGGCAAAAATACACACACATAGACATAAGTATGCGCACACACTCACAAAGACACACATACATGTGTGCACTTAGCAGAACAAAGTGAGTTATTGATTGTGGAGGATACAAAAACAGCACAGAGGGATGATTCATGTTTTTATATCCTCTTTTCATTCTGTTTTTTCAGGTCACAGTGGTTTTATGTGAACAGACTATTCTTGCTCGCTTCTCTTTGTACATTAACGTCATAGCTAGAATAATAACATTTTTTAATCACTGGTCTGATTCAATTGTCAAAGTTTTACAGTACAATGTGCAAAGTTTAGAACTCCAAGCCTGAAATCGGGGCTGCAAATCATTTGTAATCCAACTGCGTCAACCAAAGTCATACATACTACAGTCATTTGTCTCTAGCAGCAGAACTGTACAATTATCATTTAATGTGTTTTAATTGTAGGCAGTTGACAAATCAGATTGTAGTATACAGTGCCAATTCAAAAAGATTTAGACACAGCAGTTTATAAAGCAAAGAATTGTAAGTTTTGCGTTGGGGTTGCAAGATTTTTCGCAGGGCATTGTTAGTTGGTTGTGAATTTTTCAAGCTTTTATGTTACAAGGTGATCAAGTGGAGGTTGTTAGGTGTGTCAGTAGTTACATTGGTGTTCTGGGTGTTTATTAGGGTGAGGTTAATAGTTATGTTGGTTGTAAGGGTGTTTTTAAATAGCTGCAAGGTGGTTGCTACAGTAGGATGTATAGAACGGGTTCTTTAGTAATTTTATGTGGTTGCAGGAGTGATTGAGGTGGTTTCCACGGTGATTATAGGTGTGGGGCATTCACGACTGCTGTGTTTTATCATATTGACTGCTAACAAAACGTTGTCAACTAGTTGATTAATCACAAGAGGCATATAATTTTTTCTTCACCTAATAACAATTAGGATTAAGTCTCAAGTCTCAAGTCCTCAATTAGCGCTGAGAGACTTTACCAATGAGCTTCAATCTGATTGGACTAAACCTGCAGCAAGCTTGTCTGAGCTGGAGATACTGTTCTTGCGAGGATAATGTCAGGATTTTCTTCTCTAAATACCTGAAATTCAGTTTATTTACCATGGCGTAATATAGAAAATGAATGTTCAAACAAATCTATGTCTGCTTTAGAAAATATTGGGATGTTTCTTTCTCCTCTCTTGCTGCATGTCTGCTGCTTTGGTGCCCCACACTGCACAGATACAAATACCCGCATTCATTGCCACTGTTTTATTACTGCACTGTGCTAAAACCACAGATGACCTGTTATTCTACAACAATGCAGAGCATTGACTAGTGGTTTTGATGGTCAGCTAGTTGACTGAGCAACTTTTCTGTAAAACCCCTCATTGCTAGAGCGTTGTGTGTTTGCTGTAGTCATAGATTGCCGACAGTGCCAGCAGTAATAGTAGCTGCAATGGACTAAGTGGCTGTGGTAGTTCTCACAGAATTGCCTATCTTGATATTACATGAAGGGTTTGAGAAACATGTAGAGAGACCTAAAAAGAAACTAGGTGCGAAAGTTTCAGCAGCATGAAGAAGGACAGAGAAACTTGTTTATTTAAGGCAAAGGCACAGGAAATTCAAACTCTGGGTTTGTAGTGTAATAGGTGTTAATTATGTAAATTGTCTTGGCATCTGGTCTAAGAAATGTTACTAATTGATATGATTGCTTCTATGCCACTTTTTTTGCCTTCACTTTATCATCCTCATTTCCTAGTTCAAACATACAGTGGATATGGACTGCTCTGCCTGAGAGCCTTCTTTTATGTGTTACTGACAGACATTAGTCTGATTAGTGTTGAAAGGAGGTGACCTCTCCACTTCTTTGAGGTGTTGGAGAGTGCAAGACTATTACAGGTGAAACATGTCCACCATGAAACCACCATGAAGGATTTTTCTCCATAAAACTTCTACAGGGTTTAACCAAGTGACAGAGATAATGACATTTGTGTTCAGTGTGGATTTCAACCAGAACTGGAAACAGAACAAACTGTCAACTGTTTGGTCCTGGAGGCGGTAGAGCAGCTCTTGTTGGAGTTTTGTGGAACGCAGCAATGGGTTGGGACTGCACAGGTACACACAAAAAGAAAATGTTTGTTGATATTCTTGTTATTGAGACTCCATCAGGGGTCAGCACAAACAGACTTTTTGTTCGGTATCTTGTTAGGTTGACCTTGGTGAAGCTGCTCTCTGGTGTTTTGTTCTGGTTATTTGGAGTTCATCTCAGTCAGACATACACTGTGTGTAATGTTTGTGTATTGCCATAGCAGCCAACACCACGTGTTGTTGTGTCTGTACTATTTATTGACTGTATTTGCTTCTAATTTACACACCCACTTCCTCCTGGAATCCTGACTTTCACAAGAGAAATGATGCAAATAAATGATGATAAGGGTCACCTGAATGTTCAACAACTTGTTGGGAACACTTGGTTTTTAAATACTGAAGCCTGCAAAAAAAAAAATCTTGATAGAAGAAGGCTGTATTTCTCAGCAGCATCTAGAAGAGCCTTTGTGTTTTATTTATTTTAGTACAATGGAGAAACAAATGGAGTGGGTTTAAATGTTCAGCACCATGAGCAGAGACAAAGAAAGATGGGGTTTGGATGTTTATTTAAAGGGGACCCATTGTGCTCATTTCCAGCTCTATATGTTTTTATTCTGGGACTCCACTAGAGAAGCTTTGCATGATTCACAGTTCCAAAGGTCCTTTTTATCTTTTACTGGCCCTTTATGCAGCCCCTCAGTTCATCCTCTGTCTGAAACCAGCCGTTTTAGCTCCTGTCTCTTTAAGGCCTCCCTTCCTAAAAGCCTACTTTCTTTTGACTGGCCAACTTCTGAAAGCAGCACCCAGTGCTTAAGGGGTAGTTGCCCGACAGCATAGCGATATGGGGCACTGAACTTGATGAGGCTGGGCCTCACTGATTACTGTACAAAAACACAACTTTGTAACTTCATTCACTGATTTTGGTGAAACTAGACCATATTATATGATGAAAATAAGTCTGTGATTTACAGTTTCCAAGTTGACAGAAAGCTTTACTTGTTGCTTAGCTAGTTAGCTCAGTTAGGTGTGTAGCTTGTTAGCTCAGTTGGCCGTGCAGCTAGCTGACTATCAGGTGACTCTGCACAGACTGGGAGTTCAGAGCAGCAGGGGAGTGCTGATGTTTGCAGCTCTTGAACAGCAGCTTTTTACCATCTGGAGGAGGCACTTTCAATGCCCCAGACAGAGGGACCTAGCTGGGAGAGTCAGCTAGTAGGAACCCTAACTGTACGGCTAGCTGAGCTAGCAAGCGAATGGCAGCTAACATCACAGTTTCCATCTGTTACAGGTTACTTTTGCAACAAGTAAATGTATTTATCTATCAGGAGAGAGGGAAAAATTTTCCCCTCTCAGTTCCCCCTTGTCAGTGCCTGTTTCTTAATTTAGGTTTCCTTTCATAGAGCTGAAAATTTCAAACAGTATGATAAATAAAGTTCAGAATGTGCATGAGGAAAAGTTATAAATATAATAAAATAATATATAATATAATAAATGTTATTAAAAGCAGCATTTGTTGATCAATCACTGATGGAATTTGATCAATCACAGCGCCTGTGTATGAAATATGTATGAAACAATATATTTTACAGTATATTACAAAGCAGGCACTTTCATCTCAGCAGACTAATTTCACCCATAATGATAATTCCCATAAAGCACAGATGTGCTTTATCAGTTACCATGCCAACTGGTAACCAGGGAACGATTTTTTTTTGTCTTGCTGTATGTGTTTGTGTGTGTGTGTGCTGAAACTCTTTCAGTCAGTCATGAGTATGCGCTACCCTCTACATAAAAACTATTGTACCCTTGAGGATTTTCTGCCTGCTTTGGGCCTCCTGACAGTACTTAACTGAAAGGTTTAAAAATTACACTCAGTTGAGCTGATATAAGTAATATCATTTTGTACTCAATGGTGTTTAGAAAAGCACATGATGAAAACAATTTCTGTAAAAAAGAAGCGAAAGTGCAGGTTTTGTTTTAAAGTTGGTAGGGCGGGTTGTATGTAAAGGAGTCCAGTAAATCTCAGCTTATCTTATGGTTAGTTTGTAATCAGTGTACATTTGCTTACTTTAGATGGCCATCAAGGGTGTTACAAAGGTGTTTAGTAAACAACATGTAGATGTTTAATAAAAATGTTTTTTTAATTTTAATGGAGACAAACATATGCTGATTGTTGAAAATTCATGTTTACCATTAATCAGCATCTCAACGTGTGGTGGCTTATGATTGATATTGTATGCACAGCAAATTGAGCAGCATCTCTTGTATGAAGTGTTTCTTGTCTATAGGTCCTATGTCATGAAGTTGATTTATTTTAATATTTTATTTTAATATTATTTTAATATTTATTTTAATATATTTTTTTAATATTTTTATCCCTGAGTGATCCCTGATTGGCTTGAAAGAGCAACAACTGACCAGTGGTGTAATTTCATCACTCGATGGGCCTTAGTGAGGGACAGACTTTAGGGTTTATATGGCTGGTCTCAATAAAGGGTATTTTCAAAGGACATAGGGACAGTGATAATGACTGTAATGGTTGCCAGTGAACTTAATCATCTGGTTATGGATGAAGAGGTGTTTGGTAAATAAATCAGGTATTGAAAAAGAGAGGGAAACTCTATGGGCATAAATTAGAATGGAATGTGAGAATGGAATCAGAGCTACATTGTGACATGATTCAGAATGTACAGTGATTCTACAGAATTGGCTCATTTCACCAGCAGCCTGCGACGAGTACAGACGTGCACAGACAAGAGTCGGGAAAACCCTCACAAATCCAAACTTCTTCATTGTTTTAACGTCAAACAATCGAACTGACCCTTCAGTTAACGCTAAAGCCTTCAGGTAAGTACTTGAACAGCTGGCTTTTTAGCTAATATTAACTGTCATACTTTGACATGCAGCAACAAATAAAACTAAGGCACACTGCTGACTCTAACACTGGCTCAATATCATCTCTAAAGCTTATTGTTGGTTGTTTATAAAATATTCTTAAACTTAAACTCAAAGTTAAGAAGCTCAGTTTATGGGAATGCTGTGTGATTCAGTAATCACATATCATGGCCACTGGGTGCAGTAAAAACAAAGAGTATTCAAATTCTTCCTTTTCTGCAAAAGTAGTAATATCACAATATGAAGACCTACAAGTAAATGCAACATTTTGCTTCACTAAAACTACAGAAGTACTATAAATGAAAAAACTCAAAGTAGAGGTACTCCTTCTGCTTCAATAGCCCCGATAAGAGTTATAGTCTATTATTCTATAATATATGATTATT
>JAQQZW010000011.1:7023746-7034827 GCA_029814745.1 Zanclus cornutus | reverse complement strand
GTACTGGAACATTTACTTAAACTTGTAGTATTTGAATATTTAATACTTATAAACATTTCCACATTGAAATGTCTAGAAATGACTGTATCTTTGTCACATATTTTGATGAGTTTTGTACTTACATCATCATTTAAATTACAAATCCAAATCCAATCCAAATATTTCCAACAATATTTCAAACACAGAAAAATCTGTAATTTTATGCAAGGTAACGGTGCGTTTCAAATGCTGTAAGTTTAAACCAGTCTGAGTGAGGAAGGTAGTCTGCAAATGTGTCAAAAAATAATTTGAATAAAACTTTAATACATTAACTCATCCATGAACATTTCTGCCTAAGTCAGCCTTCTAGATTTTCATCTGCAATGGTGGCTGTTTAACAATGAAATAAACAAATCCCATGAGCCCGTACTACTTCATGATGTCATAAAACTACATCTTTTGTTTTCTTTGTTTTGATAGTGAGACATCTAGCAGCAGAAATTACTTACTGGGCCTTTCAGTAAAGAATCTCAAAACTTCTTCCACCACTGACCTCCCTGTTCCTATGGAGTTTTTTTCCTATCTTTAATCAAGGGTGTGGTCTTTCAGTTTGAAAACATGATTTATTGATGTCAAGTTAAGATTTGCAATGCTTGTCCTCAAACTCTGCCTGTGCACTCAAACAGCTACTGCTTTCTCTTAAATTTGCTTCTGCTCAGACTGTCATGCTTGCACTGAGATATAATGCGTGCTTGGACAGATCTCTTGTACTCCAGCTTCGTCTTTGCGAAGCTCGTCTTTGCGCTAGTCAAACTTTTGCCCTTTTTTCTCAGTTTACAGATTTTTTTGTGAAATGATATTGTCAAAATTTTCCAGCCAATAGGGTGCTAGGTGTAGTTTTGACCATTGAAATGATCCCTGCTTCCTTGTGGGTGCATTTGCTCTACTTCTAGCGTCCCATATGGGCAGTTACTGTTGGTTTATCCATTCCTGCCCTCAGAGGCTTCATTAAATGGTCTTCCCTTGCTAAGGGCAAGGCTTCTTTAAGCAGCCAAGTTGGGATGGGATCTAAGAGACAGTTGGATGGTTTAGATGAAGAAATCATTGAAGTTAGTTGATAGTGGTCAATGGGAGAAAAGCAGTCTAAGTAAATATGTGATTTAATATCTGCTTCTAAGGTTCCTGTGTTTGGAGATAAATCAGTATCAGTTGAGGGCAGGAGGTGATAAATTTTGTCTCTAATAATTGTGATTTATTATTAAAGAAGTTCATAAAGTCATTACTATTGAGGACAGAGGAATGCAGGGTTCAATAGTAGTATGACTTTCTGTCAGCCTGGCTACAGTGCTGCAAAGAAACCTGCGGTTGTTCTTGTTATCTTTTATTAGTGATGAGTAACAGGTTGCTCTAGCATCGCTGTATCTTTTAAGACAATCTTTCCAGGCTACATGAGAATGCCATTTCCTCTCAAGTTTCCATGATTTCCATTTTAACTTGCAGGTTTTGGGGTTTTACCATGGAGCTACTATTCTTGGTTTTAGGATTTTTCTTTTTTCACAGGGGCAAAAGAGTCAAGACTAATATACATGGAGCCTACAGCAGTGTCAACAAGATGATCAATTTTGGAGGGACTAAAGTTAGCACAGATATCCTTTGCTATATTGAGACATGGCTTTGAATTAAGTGCCAATGGAATTACTTCCTGAAATTTAGCTACAGCACTATCAGATAGGCATCTAGTGTAGGAGTCTTTGCCTATTAATGTGTAATCTAGTAGAAGGAGCGATATTAAATAGTGGTCCCATAAAAGAGGATTCTGAGGATATACTATCAAATGTTCAATTGCAATGCCATTAGCCAGAACAAGCCCGAGGGTGTGGTTAAAGCAGTGTGTTGGTTCATGTACAGTCTGACTCAAGCCAACTGAGTCTATCAATGAGATATACGCAGCGCTAAGGCTGTCATTATTGATGTCCACATGAATATTAAAATCTCCAACAATGGTTATTTTATTAGATTTAAGGACTAAGCTTGATGAAAACTCTGATAATTCAAATAGAAATAGAATAGAATAATGGCCAGGAGCGCAGTACACTATAACAAGTAGGACTGGCTGCAGCATTTTCCAGGTTGGGTGCAAAGACTAAGAATAAATATAATTGAGTTTAGGTTTAGGGTTGATTAACCCCACCTTCTAAGCCAGTGCATTGAGGAATTTGGGTATTAATATTAATTAATTAATTAATAACTCCTCCTCTGTTTATTTTTGATTTAATTAAATTAGGTGGTCAGTAGACATTAGGTGGATTTTGTCATTGGTTTACCCCTCTTCCCAGGGTAACACTTCCACACTCACAGTTGTTAACCATTTTTCTAAGACCCTCAGTTTATCTCCCAGGTATGGAAAGCATTCTGTCAAGCTTTAGGAGCATCAGTCAGCCTCAACTCAGGTTTTAATCCCTGGACCAATGGTCAGAGAGCTAACCAGGATCTGGACTTGGCCTTGCTCTGTGTAGCCGCATCCAACCCTGCAGCCTGGAATAGCTAATTTGCCTGAATCGAATATGCACACAACTCTTTGACCAGCACTGCCACGCATCCCCTTTTGAAGCCTCTCTTGGTTATCAACCTCCACTGTTTCCTTCCAAGAAGTCTGAGTGAGCTATCCCCTCAGTGCAACATCATCTTCGACATTGCCATAAAGTTTGGAAGGACATCCGTGCAGCTCTCTCACGTACCACACGCACCAACAAGTGTTTGGTAGACTCAGTTACCTCAATAGCGGGAGACTCAATAACCCGGAACATCCGTTTCTTTAATGCTGTCACATACTGTTTTCCTTGGAGCCACAGTCCTGGTCATCACGGAGAAAGTCCCAGGGCTGTTGCAGTCTCTCATCCATAAACTGTATTATCCTGCACGTCAGGACAAACGATGTGGCTTGTGGTGCCTCTGAGCTGACAAAAAAGGATTTTAACATTCTTTTTAAAATTTTAAATAGCTGTAGAAAACCCATATATACCTCCAGTCCCATCCCCACACTGTGCCGCAGAGCAGCTCGTTTTAGCAGACTCTACAAGTCTAGTCTACAATTTTGGTTTTATTTAATCTGTTTTGGAACTGTCGGTCCACTCCATGTAACTGACTATTTACATCACAAACCCCTCTCCCAGGGTCTTATTCTGCGTCAACTTATCTATCAGCCTATCACTCCATCCCCTCACTAGCTCCCCTCTGCGGCTTCTTCCATCAATATCTTCTTCTTCTCAATTGACAGTTTGCATTGCTAGCCCCCCCACTGTCTGTCTACCAGCTCCTCCTCCATTCCTATTATTGCTGGTGAGAGGCTACCTACAACTGTTCCTGGTCCGAATCACAATGAGTCCACCACATCCACAATCACAGCTTAGGGCAGGGCATACTCTGAACTTAGTTTTCTCTCAAGGTCTAATGAATGATAATATTTGCCTGAAGGATTTCCCTGTTAGTGATCATAAGTGTGTTCTATTTGAAGTTTCCTGTAACTTGCATTTGCTACCCATTAATCATATGTCTTGTAAGCTCATCATTGACCAACTCACAGCTGAAAAATTTACAGCTGTATTTGACCCTGATTTGCTGGCTAATTGTAATGATGTGGTTACCATGGTCCAATTATGTAATGATCAGTGATCCTCTATTTTACATAAATTGGCTCCGTTTAAAACTAAAATTAATTCTCCTGCCAAAACCTCACCATGGATAAATGTATCAATCCATAGTTTTAGGCTTAATTGTAGGAAGATTGAACGTTTTAGGAAAACCACCAATCTTGATGTTCATTGTCTACATTTAAAGAACTTTTAACTAATTTAAATTAAATGATTTGAGTTGCTAGTACTGCTTATTTTGCAAACCTCACTTAAATTAACAATAGAAAATCAAAATTTCTCTTTAGGACTGTTACGACCCGGCTCGCTAGTGTGAAGGGAAGTAACATAAAATAACCAGATGGAATTGGCTTCTCTCAAAAGTAAATTGTTTTAATGAGCAAAAAGAAAGTGGCAAAGGTACAATGAGAAAAGGAGGAACTGAGGGCGGCGGGTGTTATTTAAATCAATAAATAAATAGAACAAAAGGATGATAACATGAAAAACAAGGGACTGTAGCAGTTCTCTATTAATCTGTTGTTTGAGTGTTTAGCCTGTGAAATCTTATAAGCTAACAAAAAATGTTCATTGCAAGGTCCAAGGGCCCAAGGTCATGACTTCACATGTCTTGTTTTGGTCCAATCCCAAAGATTTTCAGTTTACAATGATATAAAACATAGAAACAATCAGATCCTGTCACTCATTATTGTTTTCCAACCCTGTATCACTGAGATCCTCTCCATCTTTCCGGAATAAAGAAAAGTTCCGACTTTTCCTTACTATTTAGGTCCACAGAGAACCCCCCCTCCAAAAAACTGAAAAAACAGATTCTTTAACATAGTGTTGTCCAGCTCTACTTGTATATTCTGTTTAAAGCCTAGCACTTTTTTTGCTTAAAGTTAGAACAGTTCTAACTTGCAGGAAAAAACCTTGCTGTGCTCAAAGCAGCTGTATCAACACATGGCACAAAATATTCCCTCCACTGTAAATAATCAGAAAATAAGATGTGCATTGTTGGGAGACCCTCTGAGAGGAAACATTGACTTTTAAGTTTACACTTTTATTTTTTATTCATTGCTTTGTGGGCCTTTGTGTGTAGTTTCAGCTGGAACTTTGGACAGACTGGAGGCAGTACGTGATGCCTTTAGACATGCATGGAAAGGCTACAAGGACTACGCCTGGGGTCACGATGAACTCAAGCCCATCTCCAAGTCTTTTGGCGAGTGGTTCGGACTGGGTTTGACACTTATTGATTCTCTGGACACCATGTGGATTATGGGCCTAAAAGAAGGTATAGTATGTCGCTTATGGCCTCTCTCTTGGGGCTGGGTATCATTGAAAATTATGGCCAATACGACACTGATATATAATATCACCGAGTTTTGGTAGAGATGCCAAAATTGTTTCCTTTTTTTTAGTAAGTTTAGATGTTTTTACCTTGCAGAGATGCATCTTTGCCATAATTTGCTTGGAGCAAATTTGAGTGTGTTTATGGTCTTTCATATTTTTCCATTTTGTGTGCCGGGTACATAGTTGTCTATACAAGTTAGCATTGTATTTTAAAAGGGAACTCTATTGAGTGTACACATCCAAGTCTTTTTAAAGGTGCTGGGGTGGACCACTACACATGTGAAAGGAATTTGTTTTAAGCCTTTTGTGGCTCTACAGAGAGGAGCTGTCTAATTTGTCGATGGGGGTGAGATCTAGGAGCATAAAAAGAAGAATCTGGGGGTGTGGAGTTAAGCTTACCAGATCCCTGTAGACTGCTCCTCATCTCTGCTTGTGGCTAAACAACATTAGCCACTAGTAGCGATACACCTGTACAGATTTTGTCGAGGAAGAAGAATGCATGAAATGGAAAAAAAAAACAACAATATTCCTGTTTGTTCTTTTTTTTTTTTTTTTTGTTTTGTTTTTTGTTTTTTGTTTGTTTTAGATGAGGAGAGACCAAAGCACGGTTAAAATAGGTGGGAAACATCCAGAATTCAGGGAGCTGTAAACAACGGACAAAATGTGAGGGCAGATGGTGTATGGAGAACCTTCTTCAAGTATTAAGAAGGCTCTACTAATTTCCAAGACTTAGGTGCTCCAACAAGTGGGCTGACTGGGGTTGAACATTGATCTGATGGAATGGACTTTGTCTTTAAATGGGCTAAAAAGGGGTTATAAGATTTTGGAGAGGAAAACTTTTCAGAGTTCTGAAAGGTAACAACAATACATTAAATAGTCCAAAACAGAGGTTGGAATTCTGGAAGTTGCTGAAGGTCAGAGTGGAGAAATAGTTTACTCTTGCATATTTAGCAGCAGCATTACAAACCATCTTGCAACACTTAAGAATTTGTTGGGACACCTGTGGATTTTCTACTTTCTGAGCTCTCCTCTATGTTAATGAGCATGCTCATTCAGCCGTGGAAACCTTTTATTAGATTGGAAGTTTTCTTGACGCTCCTGATTCTTAAGTAGCCAAAGAGATGCTGGCTGGGTAAGGGGACAACCCAGTGTCTTGATGCACAATGTAAAAAGAAAATCACAAAATGTGAAGGGTGAGGCTGCTGACTTTCATTTACTCGATAGTTGCAGGGACTGAAACTAAGAGGGAAGCTTTATGATTCTGTTTGGGCTCATAAGTCCTTGAAAGCAGTGCCTGACCACATTTGGACATTCTTAAGTAATATCCACTTTGTTACTATCAGCATAGTGGGAGGGATGAGCTGAGGCAGAGTAGGTAAATGTGGAGGTTCCATTACACCAAATATGATCATCCCAAAACAACGGGCATTCATATGGTGATATAACAGCCTCCATTTCTTTAGGAAAGCTTTACCAACAGAATTTGGATCTTGGCTGAAATAGTTTGTTCCAACTCAGTCACAAGAGCATTAGTGAGGTCCAACACTGAAGTTGGGTGGAAAGCCTTGACTTGTAGTTGATTTTCCGGTTCATTCCAGATGTGTTGGATGAGTTGAGGTCGGTGTTCTTTGCAGACCAGTTAAGTTCTTTCATACTACAATGGGAAAAGCTTCTTTGTGGAGCAGGCTTTACACATGCAAATTTTAATATGTCTACCAATTTGATTGCATAAAATAAGAATATTGTGTTTTGTTTTTTTTTGTTATTTGGAGCCCAAATCCTTTGGCCAGTATGGCAAAAATTTATGTTACATAGTTGCTGATCAACAAGTGGCATTGTTTTATACTATAGAACAAATGAAAGAAATAGGGGTGGGTGAGTGTCCTTTCAGTTTGCCTCCATCAAAGGGGATGAACCGGACATATACAACTTCCCTCTTGAATCTCCAGGTAATGTATTCCTGTCAGTCACTTTTTCTGACATTAAAATGCCTTTTTTTGCTTTTTATATTTTGGTAATCTGTCCAAAGTGACATTACTGTAAACTAAGTACATTGTTGTGATGAAGTGGAATTGCAAGCTACAACCTGCCAAACCTGGTCAATATCCAATAGAAGAGCATCAACAGAATAACCAATCATGGCAGTTTATTTATTAATCAAGGGTGATGCACTTTAATTGACATCATTAGGATAGAGATGTGCCAGGTTTTTATTTGCAGTTAATAGGCATGTGGCTGTTTAAAGTTAATAATGAACAATTAGAAATAGAATCAAAATTCAAACAAACAACATTCAGGCACCTACAGCATGATGCAGCACCCAGTCATCAGTCAGTTTTAACCACTGCTCCTTTGCACTGATGCAGATTATGTGTATGATGCTGCCAGTTTTTTTTTAGACTCTTGACCTTTTGCTACATTTCATAACTTTGCATTTTTCAAGACTATCAAAAGATAAATTCATTGCAATTATGGTTATAAACCTCACATGAACTGTGTCAGGATAAGTGCCGTCTAATCCTACTTAGAAAATTCACAATTATAAGCAGTGACTGTCTGACCTGATTCAAATTTTAAGTGCAATAGTTACATTTTGATCTAGAGAGAATAAAGGAATGAGGCACAGAGCATAAATTCTGAAAATATATATAAAGACCTCATAGTTCAGCGTGAGTTGGGAAATGAAGAAACTTCTTGCTCTATTTGAAACATCTCTGAATCAAGAGATGTTTTGCAAGGCCCGCTTTGTTATTGTGCAAACATCTGTTCTCAATTACCGGAGCGTCTACAACAGAAATATGTCAACATTGGCATTCTGGTAAAACACATGCAATAAGATCTGGCAGATGTGCGTTCAAAATTGTCAAAGTGTTCAAAGTGATGACCATAAAAAATGCACATAGAAATGAAATTCATTCCCTCTGAAATAAGTCTGGAGCCTCACGGAACAAAATGTATGCTGAGAAAGGCTCAGACAAAGTGTTGCAAGTCAGCCAGCGTGAAAAATGAAAAAACAATAGCTGACATGAAATCTAAACTTGTATGTGCCTAGTGTGGATTTTTATGCAGCAACATTCTATTGCTGTTCCATCTAAAGTAGGCTCTATTACGTCATGTTGCTACAGTAGACTGTGGCATAGTTTTCAAAGTTTTAAAGTTTTAAACAAGAGTGAGTGACACAACATTTTAGTAGAGCCATAACCTAGGCATATTTTTGTTTCCCTCTTTGATCATTTGTCCTATTATCTTTCCTGTTATCTGAATATTTTCCTCATTATTTATGGCTTCTGATTAATTTATCTATTTTTATATATATATTAAGTTACTTTACTTTCTAGAAAGTGCCAGGCTTTGCCTCATTATGAGCAAACTGTGCTGTACGGTTTGAAAAATGACAGGACTTTTGTATTTTGTACTTGTTCACTGAATGGCGGATGATCAATGACTACATAAAGATGGACAGCATGACAGCCCCTTAAAAGTAAAAACAAAACAAAACAAAACAAAACAAAAAAACACATCTCGGTCCCCTCCTGTTGGCTGGCTGCAGTTTAGGCCGTAAATCCCGCCCCCTCCACGTTGGCAGACAGGATATAGGCCACTCTAAAAAAATCAAAGTACAAAGAAGTTTCATGTCATTTTTGGTGTTCTTATCACGCTGGTGTATGTAAATGTGTTCATTTTTCTGATAATTATTTTAATTATTATCTGAGGCTAAAATGACAGCTAACCCCATCCCGTGTTTGAGTCCATCGGGTGTATGGGCAGGACTGCGATAAGGTGGCTCCATCCCCTGATCACTACTGCACAGACTCTGGCTACAAATGACTTCACCGGCACAAGATGGCAGAGCCTGTATCAGGAATATTTTCTATATTTACAGTCATTGACTCAGATCTTTACTGAAGCCCTAGAAGTTAATTGAAATAAAAACATTTTCGATATCCATTTGCACATGTAGTGAAGTGAAAAGTGCAATGTGTTACTCATAAATGCAGTAGAGTCAACATTCAAAGTAGAAGAAATGAAAAGAAACGATTACAAGTAGAAGTACGTCAAAACTGTTCTAAGATACAGTACCTGAGTAAATGTACTTACCAGTTACATTTCATCACTGTCTATGCTGTTGACTATTAGTCATGCTTAAGGCTTCAGTACGATGGAGTTGGAAAAATCTGAAATAAAATTTAGTGGGAGTCTTGATTCTTCTCACAGTCTTGACATTTTCAGAGCCATTGCTTTTGAATATCAATCATACAGAAACAAAAACTGCAAGTGAAATGATACACCAATACAGTAAATCAAAATGAGAATGAGTAAGAGAAGGACGCATTAGATACTCAGTATGTGAAGCCTTGTTTTTTGGGCCTGAGTGTGATCCTGAGAGAATAGAGGATGTGAACCCTAAGGAACTGAGAGTCACTAGCTAGCACAGTTTTCCTTTTTCACAAGGGACCCACACCAGGAGATTTCCCACGCTTGTAGTGTAATATGCTGTCGCCATCGCATTCCCTCCTCTCTCTGTTCTTGCCCACTCATCTAGTAAGTTTATCATGAATTATCTCCTCATATCTGTCTGCTCTCTGTACATCTTCTTTTCGTAACTTGCTCTTTGATTTCTACTCTGTTACAATAACTTGAAGAAAATTTTTTTTGTGCAGTAGACATACATTAATGGATATGAGGGATGTACTGTGGAGGAATTGAAAGCCCACCCTCGAGGTCCAGGCCACACTGAGGTGCGTCTGCGTCGGGGAGATGCACAGAACATGTCCAATCCTGGGGGAGATACTGAGGAATGTGCACAATAGGTCATCTACTCCAGATCTTGCCTTGTTTAAACAGCCACCAGGGCAGTCACGCCTCATCCTTAAGGAAACATGCAGAACAATGTGTGCTCTTGGCACCTATTTTAAACTCAAGGTCACAGGGTTCAGTAAAGCTATAAGTGTTTAGGACAATCATGACTCTGAAGGGTTCAGTGTTACATATGATGAGCATACAGTATGTCATCTCTCAAATACATTAACTCTGTGTCCTACATGTCTGTTGCAGCCTTAATGCTGAAAGAGTGCACATCCTCATTTTTTTTAATGTCACTTTCTACTTTTCACACATAAACATAAATTAATTTGGGGATGAATTTATTAAAACAACATTATGTAACTATTTTGCCTTTAATTAGCAGCTTCAAAGATACTTCGATGGTACTTTGACTTTATAGTTGAGTGAATGTTGTTTCTGTGTCAGTCACTCTGAGACCCTATTGACAGTTACTGCACTATGTAACTTGGGGAAGTGGTAGGAAACCCTACCTACCTGCGTAATGCTTTAGGGCACCGTCTTACACACCAACAACTGTCACTGATATTGGTGTAACTGGATCATATTTTATGGAGAAAATGATTTTTGGTTCTGCCTCAACTCTCCATGATTTGCGTAGTTATGTTGAAGTAATCTGTGATTGCTGCTACTGTCGCTGCTAGTTAGTTCTGTTAGCCGTGCAGTTACTGTGGTGGAGAGACTGCTGCTACTCAGAGCACCAGTGTTTACATAGCAACAGAACCAGCAAATTCAGAAGCCTAAACAGTTGGACATCAGGCCAGAGGTGAAGAGACAGGGGAGGATGTTGACGAGAAGAGAAAGAGAGTGACCAAGCAAATGGCTGGGACAGTGATAATGTCTGGCTTTTAGTTGTTGGCAAGAGCTTGGCAAAATAAAAGGCTGCAAGACAGACGCCTGGAATTCGCCAGGTGGAATTCTTGTTGTTTGACAAGTAAGTAATATTAACAGGCTTGTTAAGTGACGTCTTGTTTCATTTGCTTGATGATTAACTGTGTGTGCAAAGTTTTCGGCCTGCTTGTTTTTAATCATAAGCCAAGTAAGCCCATTTCGACCAGCCAGGTGTTCGCAGTACATAGTCTCTGGCTCAGGTTACATAGCTTTGCATGCTTTTGTTTTGAGTTGTGTGCAACGCTTGTGCAAACTTGCTGAGTACTGCAAAAATGTCTGAACAAAAACATCTGAACATGCATGTTTTCTGGACAATACATTTTTATGACACAGTCCAGTTTTCTTTGTAGTTAGCACACTGAGATTAACATTTACAACAGTTGTGAGATC
>JAQQZW010000011.1:3627055-3638012 GCA_029814745.1 Zanclus cornutus | reverse complement strand
TTTTTTGGTGAAGCCAAAAAAAGGGGATCGCAGCCACGAGCCATCGCCTACTGGAGCACTCCCTAATGGACTCGTGCAGGCTTCAGGTCCCCCGACCCAAAGATTCCCAACGTGAACTGGGTGGCGAGCTGCTTCGGACCACTGCTGTCGAAGGATGTTTTGATTCTCCCTCCATCAGACTTTGATTCGAGAAGGGCCCCAACGTAATAAGGACTTACTCTGAGTACAAAGGGTTTTATATGTAACTTCACATAATAATGTGCCCAGTAGTATCAACTAATGTAATGGTGGCACTGCAGTGTATGTTGTGGTGAAAAGTAGTCATTTACCTGATGTAGAGTTTTTATTCAAAGACTGGAGTCCTGGTCCTAGTAATACCAGCTTTTTAACCTTACCAATACTGTTCCCTAACAATAATAAAGTTATTTAGTCTAATAGAAAATAAACAACAACAAAACAAAACAAAACAAAACACAACACCACTGAACATTATTTGGAAATTACCCCAACACATTTGTTCTGTTAGAGATTTAGAACCATATACTTGTCATTTAAAAGAGCAAGAAGCAACAAAAATCAATGCTGATGGTACATGCAGCTAGCTGTTGTAGTGTTCAGATTTATAAACTGACAAAATGACACATGCACCTATAGATCACATCAAGCAGGCACTACAAACAGAGATATCAGGAACCTCTCATTGTTCTCAAACAGCCAAAAGTGCATTTGATCAATGCTCCTATTCACCCTAAGACATCACCATCATCACATTCATTGAACTGAGTTTGCTCTTTCTTGTCAGAGTGTGTAAATCAAGAGCTCGAAAATTGAGTTATTTAAGTTAGTTCAGTGTTAGTAGATTGGACTGAATAAATTGGCTCTGCATAATTTTGCAGAATTAGTCCTGAAATTATCACATTTATTCTCCTATCTTTCTTCTTTAACACTGCTCTCCTTCCTCCTGCAGGAATACATCCATTTAAAACTTTTATCAGCCTTTACTCTCTTATTTCAACCTTCTTTCTCTCTGCTATTCTTCCTCCCCTTTCACCTACTTTTCGTCTTTGCTGCCTTTAAAAGAACATATACAGTTTCAACTGATGGTGAAAGGATATTAAATGTTTCATCAGTACTCATTTTCAATGTCCTCAACATCACATCCTCCCTCCGTCCATGTCTATTAGTTTAATATTCTAGTATATCCATTGGAATTCCCCTTATTTCTAGCATCGCTTCTTTCTACTTAATATTCATTCATCTGTCCGTTTTCACAGGAGTCATTCGGATTTAACATGTTAAGCAGGAGGGATAAGGCTGTTACATTTTTTATGCTCCTTCAGTGCCCTTTCTTCCTTACTTTCTTCTCCTACTGTATTGCCTTCCCTTCATCACCTTTCGACATACAAACAATCACGTATGCACACAAAGGTATACTAACAGAGCAGACAATTAGCTTAACTCTGTGTTAAGGTAAGATTACATTATCAGTTTTCGTTCTTCCACGTTGTTGTCACCCTCCCAATCTTTCATGACTGTCCTCATAATCTTTACGTCCCTGCCTCTTTATCTACTCTGTTTAAGTTTGATTGGACCACATTATTTTCTTTCTACTTACCTCTCTTCTCTTTCTTCCCTACCATTTCTCTATTCTTCATCATCCTCCTCCTCCATCTCCACCAGACTAATAGTGCCGAACAATCAGTTTAGAGTCTCGGAGAGGTGATCAGTGGAACCGTTTAAGTTTTATTGTCCATTGGAATTAATCCAGTCAATGTGGGTCGGCATGGAGTTAAAGCTGATAGCTGTGAGTCAGGACTGAGCCCAAATCAATAAAACCTTAAACTTTATTACACCTATAAAATGCATGCACACACACAGAGATAGATTCACACACACCCTTAGCAAAAAAGAACAAAAAAAGGGTATGTAAGTGTACACACAAAGATGGAACTACATTTTTACTTACACCAAACAAAAGATGCATGCGATAAACAAATCAACAAAAAAGGACACTCATGCATCCAAAATCCATATTTAGACATAAACATAGACTGAAACTGAAATTCATATACTATGCGTACAAGCACACAAATACACAAACATACTTACTGGCAGTTTTGCTCATCCATCTGTCTTTCTGGGAGGCAGCCTGAGGACAGACAATGTCTCTATTCAGATACAGATTTTTGTGTAAGTGTGTGTTTGCTTGTATGCACACGTTCACACTTTTGCACTTGGAGGAGGTTTTTTACGAATCAACAATAGAGCAGCTGCTGGCATGCTGAGATGTGGGAGAATTGGTACAGTGGGGATAGTTAAAGGAGGGCAGAAGAGGTGTCAAATGGTGTGATGGTAATATAAACACTTTTAAAAGGAGAAGTTGGATTGAAGTTTCATTTTAAGCAAGGCTGACTCCGCTGGCAGTGCCACAGTACTTTCATTCTACCATGGGAACAATTACACCTTGCTCTGTCGTCCATCTTAATTTATCTGTTACTGTCTCTCTGATTCTCTGTTTCCACCTTTCTTCCTCTTCTATTTTTTCTGTCTATCCATCTCCTACTGCCTCCCTTTTTATCTCTAATTGTTGTTTTGTTGGCCTTTGTGAATCTCCCTCACCCTGTGTTTATGTCTGGAAGAATAAGAGCCTCCCTGCGTCTGGCTGACGGCTCAGTTATAACGTGATGATTGTTATTGAATATAAAGAAAAAATGCTGCATGTTTTTATTTGCATTTGTGGAGTTTGACCCTCAGAGTGTGTGGTGTGTGTGTGTGTGTGTGTGTGTGTGTGTGTGTGTGTGTGTGTGTGTGTGTGTTTACAGTGCTTTGAGTGTTGTACTGCACGGAGTCAGGGAGATGCATGACCAGACACTTCTGTTATGACAGCCAGTAATGAAAAACTACTTCTCGACTAGCACCCACTATTGACATTGCCTTCTCTTGCCATCCATTGTTGTGTCAAGCAGCACATTACTCACACTGAATTCACAGTGGATAAGAGGAGTGGCATGGTGGCGTTAAGGACAGTGATTAAGGCAGCCGTTTGGAAATTTTTTTTTTCTTCTGACATTTTACTTAAATTCTTATGTTTTCTATGTTTTCAATGTATACTGAGAAAGTTTTCCCTTGCTTCTTGATTGGTTATGTAACACTTAAAAAGACTATGTCACTCTCATTCAGTTCTTGAAGCTTGAAGATAACTTTTCTGAATTAACTTTGTAAAGTAAAATCATCACACTGAAGGAGAAAACAGCAGTTGTACTGAATGCCATATACCATTTTTGATATATGTATGATGTATGTCGTACAAATAGCAATTAATTGTGGTGTAAACTATTTTCATGAACTGGTGAGTACTAATGAATATGCCATTCGTGTAGTAGTCTGCTTTACAGTATTTCTAATTATCAGATGTTGCAACACATTCTCACTCCCTACTTGTCACAAACAGACGCTTGGTAGGAACCCCCTTGGCATCACTTTTTAATGAAATGGGAACCAATTTAGCATAAAGCCTTACTGCTACTAAGCCTTTCTTACCAGTGTTTAATGTTGTGTAACTATCACTATTTTCAGGACATGTTAAACATTCTGAACCAGTCGAAGTTTGGTTAGGTTTTAAAAAAAAAAAACACAAAAAAACCCAACACTTGGTTAGGTTTAGGAAAGAATTGTTGACTTTGTCTTTTTTCCAGCCCTGTTGGGAGTAGTGTAGTTGTATGAGATGGAGCTAATTTTGAACTATTTTATAACGGGCTTCCTGCAACTAATAATTTTCTTGATGAATTAATCTTAATTTACAACAAAGCATCATTCTTTTAAGATCTTTGAATTTTTGGCATGTATCTAAATCTGTAAAGTAACTTGGGGCTAAAGCTTGCAGATAATCGTTCTAAAGTGAAATGACAATATTTCCCTCTAAAATGTAGTGGGGTAGCTGTAGAAAGTGGTATGAAAGGAAAATATTCAAGTACCCTAAATCTGAGTGACAGAACTTGAGTAAATGTAGGTACATTTTACAACTGACTATATGTACATAAGGCATATTCACAATGATAAACATAACAGGACTGAAAGACATGCTAGTAGCACTGTGAGACTTACATGAATGTATGTCCAAAGTTTTATGGTCATTCATCAGTTCTTGAGATGTCTCAATCTGGACTTAAGTAGGGGACTGACCAACAGACCAAATGAACAGATGGACAATCCTATCCTTAGAACATGGCTATGAAAAGCACAGAGATGTCATAACTTCCCTGAGCCAACAAGCTTACGTGGTGCTGCGTCATTATGGATCAAGTTTCCCGAGGTTGCTGTTTAAGACAAGGATAGATCATGGTGAATGTGTTGATCATATTGCTGGTGCAGATAGAGCTCATTCAATTTCTGTGCCCATTGTCCCACTGGCTAGAACAAAGATTCAAACTAAATTCCTCTTCTTAGGAAATGATCGGTTAACATGTTGTCTTTCATTGCACA
The DNA here is from genome assembly GCA_029814745.1 of Zanclus cornutus. NCBI lineage: Eukaryota > Metazoa > Chordata > Actinopteri > Acanthuriformes > Zanclidae > Zanclus > Zanclus cornutus. The sequence continues at coordinate 3,633,530 of JAQQZW010000011.1, read as the reverse complement.
CCACAAGAACTTAACTCATGGTTTCATCTAACATGCCCGAAACAAAGCTCCATAAGATCTTGTGCCCCAAGCAAGTACAGGCAATAAAGATGAAAACACACTCACAATTCACACACAAACACACAGAGCACCAATGTCATCACAGCAGATTAGTCACACATGGCAAAAAGACTAGAGAGATGGAAGATTGGGAGTGAAGAGCATGGGAAAGAGAAGGGGGGGCATGAAATGGAGATAAAGAAGGCAGAGAGGATAGAGATGGAGTCACAGTGGAAGATGGGAGAGTGGCCTGCGGGATGACCTGTCTTTGTCAGAAGAAAAAAAGGTGGAAAACAGAGAAAGTCAGACAGAGAAGAACATGACCAGGGGCATCACCCATATCTGAGACTTGTCTCTGTGAGACAGAGAAACTGACAGTATGAATGAGGAAACTCAAGATCTATAAAGCAATGTAATCATCATTAACTTTTCCTGTGTGTGTGTATGTGTGTGTGTGTAAAATCAGCAATCGGTTGATAATAGGGTAAAGATATTTTCAAGCAGTAAAACCTCTGTTTAATGATGCCTTCAGGCAGGGAACAAATGGTTAGAGAACATGCACATGCAAAGCAAAAGTGCACTACACACACACACATATACAGGCATAAGCACAAGGATCCATATATACTACAGCCTACCTCAGAGGTTTTAACTCAAGGTCACACACACGTCCACGTAACAATTTCTGTATGAATAGGGGCTTTAAATTTGATGAGAATATACAAACATAAATGCAGCATCAACCAGTTTTTTTTTTGTTTGTTTGTTTTGTTTTGCTTTGTTTTTTTTGTTTTTTTGTCAGACAGCCAAAGGCCCACAAACTGACAAACTGATGGACATTGATATCATTTTTTCTGCAGAGTCACTGCATCAGATTCTAAACCTCTATGGGTTCATGCTCTGAGGTTATTGAAGACAGTAATCATCAAAATATGAGATGAAATAATGATAACAACATGTTTATGATCGTAAAAAAGGGGAATAATCCTACACTTCCTTACTGAAAAGAGGAATTTCAGAACCAAAAATTAAAAAAAAAATGTTGTTGCTAAGTCACTCAAAAGAGTCAACATACTTTATTGCAAAGACACACACTTTTATGTACTCTTCATCTCACCAAACACCAACATGAATAAACAAATACACTCTTTTCCTTACACACACACACACACACACACACACACACACACTATGCAACAGGCACACTGACACACTCCCCTTGTGGGTGGGCAGGATGGATGGCTCAGCTGTCCTGTATTGACAGTAGGATTGATGTTGTCTGATTCCCAGGTGACTCATTTGACCACGGTCAGAGTAGACCTCTTCTCCATGCCTCACTGACTCACTGTGCGTGCATGTGTGTGTGTGTGAGAGAGAAACAGAGAGAGATAGAGAGAGAGAGAGAGAGAGAGAGGAAAAGAGAGTGAGTGTATATGTTGGTTATATATTACAGGTCTCTCTGGTTCGATGAGTATGCATTGATAAGCATTTGTTAGGAGGAATACAGCAAGACAGAGGAAAAGAGGAGAAGAAATAGAAGCAGTTGCATTACGGGAAATATAGTACCTCTGTATGATGGGCTTAAAAGTCAGGATATTTCAGTCTGCTTTTTTTGTTGCGGTCTCTTGTGTCCCCTAACTTTAAGAAGTACAGTTTCAAAGTACTGGAGCACACCTTTCTCCCCTAATCGGATCACAAGATGAAATGTATATGTCTAATTCAACTCCACAGGTAGTGCTTGATGAATTAGATCATACATTTGTTTAGGCAGTTAATTAAGGCAACATATCACAATGCCTAGAAAAAGAAAACAGGTCGGAGCAAGTGGATAAGAATGAACAAGGTAGTCAGGTGTAGATGTGTAAGGTAAAGGTCAGTGAACAAGCAGAGGAATTCAAACACCATATTAAAGTTTGATAATCACTGGCTATATGCACCATTTACCCAATACAGCTACCACATCGTCTAACCAATTTCCTCAGAGAAAATTCTCAACAATCTATGTTAACTCACTCCTAAAAGGATCTTAACTTTGCCTGGTCATTTGACCTGTTTTTAATTAAAAGTTTCATCTTAGGTTAATATTTGCTGTCATAAGGCGCTGATACTGAGAGCTGGTGTGCAATGTAACGTCTCTAATGGTCACCTCAATGTTGGAAATGGTATTGCTAAAATCTGTGTGTGGGTTGGTTTATGCTGAAATGGTAAAACCATGCTGTGAGGCAATTCTTTGTAACTTTTTAGGGAGGGCTTCATACTGAATTCTATGCCAACCATCGTATGTCAACCAACAGACTATGTGAAGACATTGATGTAAATGGAAATGGCTATTTTATTCATTTGGATTTTGACCCGTGTATCCTTTGATTAAACTAGCAAGAGAGCACGTTCAAAAACAATTGAAAATATTTTCATTTTAGATATAGGAGATGGCGGGTGACGTTCTTTGGTAATGTGAACATGTTTGTGGTGAATGAAGCTGCATTTATATTCATGTCAGGATTCAAAGCTTATGAGAGCAGGATGAGAGCTGAGCCTTGAAGATTGGATTCTGGAAATAAGGGGAATAAACAAACCTACATGCCTGCTGAAGGAGTGAGCATGAGTCCTCATGTGTTCTTACAGAAATGCATGTATGCTTGGTCACATACACACCCTTCGGCTACATTCACACTGCAAGCCTTTGTACTCAATTCTGATTTATGGCTGAGATCTGTTCACATTATTTTTTAACCCGTCCAACATTAGATTCCAGTGTGAATTCTCTGTGGTCCTGAACTGATCAGTATGTGTGGAAGAACAATGACAAAGATGTCATGTGCAGCATGCTGTCATACGGAAGTAAACATGGCGGCCACTGAAGTCCATAGTCATGGTTTTATTTTTAGGCTGATGTGCAGTGGAAGCCAGAGAATTCATGAGCAGATCATAATCAGGATGTGGAGAAAGATTGTAATTATGGCCATTTTGTGGACCAGTGGCTGCTACTTCTGCGCAGAAGTGTATGTGCATGCAGACCTGAGACAGGGGTGGTGGGATCGGGACATGAATGACTTTTCAGAAACACATTTTGTCAAGGTTTATTTTTAACTACATCCGTGAGCACCTCTCCACAACACTTTCATGACAAGACATTCAGTTCATGTAAAAAAGATGCATTAATTCCAATATGACTGTTCAAGCTAAGACCATATTGAAAAAAACTGATCAGTGTTTGATTTAGGACCTCATATGAAAGTGGCCCAGATCAGATTTTTAAAAGTAGTTTCCATTTTATTTTTGCTGTTCACTCTGTCATTACAAAAAACAGATCTGAGTAACAAAGGTGCAAAAAAAAAAAAAATCATATTTTGGCCACTTGTACCTGCAGTGTGAACATAGCCCGAATTTTTCTCCTTGCATACAAAAAAGCACCAAACATTGGCAGAGAAACACAGTGTAATTTAGTGGGAGTACAAAATGGGTTTTGATTACAGGCCTGTGAAAGAATAGTTGACCCTCTTATCCGGCATAGAGAAGATGCAGTTCATCCACACAGTTCCTCTGGCCCTTTACAGAGTAATGAGAGCCTCACTGTCTGAACCGGTGGACCTTCACTCCCTGCACTGTTAGCTTCTCACAACATGAAGTATGGCTGGCACAAAGGTTTTAAAATGAGGTCTGGAAGTCCCAGAGGCCCTCTAAGTCATTCCGGGATTCTGCCAACTGGCAGAGGAGTACTTAACACTAGACTATCATTTTGCCCATTACAACTGAGCGAAGACTGATTATTATGGACAGAGGCCACACCACTGTATGCAGAATAGACAGCATTGCAATTATCCCCTAAATCACACCAGACATTATACTTGACACACGTGAAAGTGACTATTGCTGATAATCCATGTGTGCCGTGGTAATGGATTAACATAAAGCTACCATGTGGAGATTTTTAATAATGGTGGTGCAACAGAGCGATGTTTGGATGAGCAAGTTTCCACTTTAACTGTACCTAGTGCTGTACTAGCAAGTGCACATGAACGTGGGTGACGCAATAGAATTTGCTGCCAGTGTTAAAATGATATTTCACTCAATGACACTCGGTGCCAGTAAGGCATCATGAAGCGTTGCGATGCACCAGCCAAACGTGAAAAGGAGGAGGAAGACAAGCCCATGTGAACAGTGTAAGTTTCAAAAAATTAGAAAATAATATCTTTTCATAATGTGCAGTGAAGTTGGAAACACATTCAACACATTAAATATATCTTCAAGCTAAACTTAACAGATGCAAAACTTTTTATTTTACAATTCATTGATGTCTTCTTTGTAGTATTTTACCTTATCTGTTCATGCGTTTTCAATAGCAGCAGCTTCTCCCAGCTCATGATGAGCAAAAACTGGCATACACCCTGGAACCAGTCCATTACACCTATGGCAATTTAGAGTCACTGATTTGCCCAATCTGCACATCTCTGGGCCTGAACAACCCACATGGAAAATCCAAACTCCAAACAGAGAGGTCCCAGCCGGTTGCTTCTGAATGGTAACCCAGGATCTTCCTCCTGTGAAGAAATAGCGCTAACCACTGCACCACATGCCAGCCTTTTTACCTCATCTATCATGAATTTCAGCTTATTTCACCTTTCTCTAAGTCCTTCAAACCTGCATTCATTTATTTTTTTTGGCCACTTGGGGGCAGCGCACAAGGTTAGAAACAGATCATCGACATATGATCAGCTTATAAAGATATGTTGAATATGTTAGCAAGCAGCTGGCTATTGACACATCCACCAGAAACTGTGCAACATCACCATTCATTTTGTGTTGTATATCTGCCCACCTGTCCAATATTTGGTCTGCTTTTAGCACTGCTTTTGGTCTCTTCCCAGTCCTAAGAAACATATCTGGTTATTTAGCAGCTAATTTCCATGTTCACCATTTAATAACTAACGCTGTCTGTCAGCTTTGTGGTGCTGGACAGGCAGGCACATTTTTTAATTCATTTACATTTACAGGACCTGAGAGCACAGTGGGTTGATCAGAGCTTGTTTGCTTTAAAAAGCTACTGCTGCTGCCAGAAACAAAGCTGATGAGAGCAGCGTAACTAAATCAAAACAATGAGCTGAAAGACACCAAAGATCTCAGTATAACTGAGGGGAACTGCAGAGTCAGCTGTGGGTCTCTACAAGTGACTCCTTTCATGTCACACATAGTCATTTAATTCATTGCTAACAAGAAAATATAATGAAAGTGGCTTTATATAAAGAAAATGAATCCTTCAAGACACTACCTTTGTTAGTTATTAGAAGAAACACGCTTGTGCCCCTATTGGATTCAATCACTTTTCACCACCTGTTGACTAAGGAAACCAGAAAAAATAAACATAGACTGGCTTAATAAATAGATAATTCCTAATGACAAGAGAACCAGTTAACCACAAAATGCAAAAGCCTTTCCTTCAAAGTAATTGCTTCCCCTGGTACTCTCACTTTCATTCCTTCATTTTCCGGTGACTTCCCTCTCTGTCTCTCTCTCTGCGTCTCTCTTCCTCTCTCAAGCACAGATACTCAAGCGGTCAGGATGACAGATGATAGGAATGCCCACGTTGTCAGAAGCTATTCTCTACACACATCTGTCAGCTAACTGGTCTTCTAAGGCAGAGACAGAAAAAGATAAAACTAAGGGGACTGGGTAAAATGACAAAGATGGAGAGAGTATGAAAATGAAGGAGAGGGAGGGTGAGTGAAAAGACTACACGACAATGGAGAGAGTAAAACATGGAAGTGAGAAAATCAGGAGAAGCCCGGTCAAAACAGTGATGGGGTGGTATGGAAACAAGTGGGCTTTGTGGTTATTAAAACAACTGGAAGGAAAAGATGAAAAACAGCTTTTGTAATTAAATTTAGTACAAAACATGAACATGAAATCTGAGTTAAAAAATAAGAGCACAAGCGAAAAGAACAAACAGAGTAACAGAGACACCGTGTCAGCTCAGTGGACAACAGAAAGCTCAGAGTGAGGTGATATCCCTTCAAAGTGCAGCGCTCAGCAGTCTCCCACTAACGGTTTGTCAGTGTGTTGATAAAGCAGTGCCATGTTACTCAGTGAAGTTCATGTTCCTGCTACTCTTTGGATTTGTTTTAGCTACGAAAGCCAGACTGAAGCTATTTCTCATCTGTGACTGGGCAACAGTTACCAAAATTAGTTTCTATAAAACACAAAATGAGACACATATCCACAGTAAGACAGCTTGATACTTCAGAAAATGCTATAGAAGCTGTTCGGTATATAAACATCTATCTATAAGCTATGTAAATATTAATTAAAAAATAAAAATTATAGACCAGTTACACTGTGGAAAATTAACACACAGTGGGAGATGATATTCCTAGAAAGTATAAATTGGTTTTCCACTTGCAGTTGATTAGCACAGCTGTCTTTTATCACCTGTCACATC
>JAQQZW010000011.1:3173653-3186421 GCA_029814745.1 Zanclus cornutus | reverse complement strand
AGCCTTGTTTGTGTTTGTGTGTGTGTGTGTGTGTGTGTGTGTGTGTGTGTGTGTGTGTGTGTGTGTGTGCGTGTGTGCGTGTGTGCGAGCGAATGAACTCAGCAAGTGCAGAGACATTTCTCAGTGAGAACCAGGAGAAAGAAAGAGATTTGTCAAAGATTTTCCACTCCAGCAGAGAGAGGCAGAGAGAAAAATAAGAAAGAGGGTAGAGGAAAGAGGAAAGAGAAACAGTGATCATGTTCTCTGGCAGTCCATTAGTGCAGCTACTAATGGATGTAGTGCAAAGATGAATTAAAAGGGCAACAATTGGGTAAGTGGTATTTTTGCCCCAAGGTTCCCCCTTTTACCAGAGCTTGGTGAAAAAAGTAGCTCAGGAAATTTTTGTTTAAAATGTAAAAATCATTCAAGCCAAGCATCAGGGTTAAAGAAGTCTCTCATTCATTTTGGTTTAGAAGGATATGAAAAGCATGTTCTGAAAATTGCATCATTTCAGTGTTCCCAGCTCAGTTTTTGTTCTGGTTCTTTGCAGTGACACTGCTTACAAATCTGCTTTGAAATCCTAAAGAACTCCAAAAACACCAGTTTTTAAAAAATGAATGGATGTTGCTGATATAAAGCAGAGTTTATTATCTCCCTTTCATGATTTATTTGAGGTAAAAACCAGCCTCTGCCCAATGAGCGGCCGTCCAGTCAGGTGTAGGAACTGTCACAGTGACTTTCGTGAGGATAGAGCCTACTTTCCAACACTTGGCTGCTCATTAAACTCTCAGCACAAACAGTTGCAGACATCACAGTATTTTGCATCTTTCACTATTTAGTCATCATTTAAATTGATGCTTCAAAGCCTTTCCGAACATTTCCAGGACAGTCCATAATGCATGATAGCAGAGTTGCCGGAACATTGATCATCACAAACATGGGCATTACCTGCACTTTCTTTTGCTTTTCAATCCAGGTATATTGAGTAGAAACAGGAAAAAGAATATTGAATGCCAGTTAATGTAAACAGTATGTAATAATGTGATGCCTCCCTTCATGTGTGTGTAGGACTCCACCCTTGCAGGGTTTCACGTCCCAAAGGGTTACGGTGTGATGTATATCAGCCACTCTGTCCACCGCGACCCAGAGGTGTTCCAGCAGCCAGACAAGTTCCTGCCGGAGAGATGGAACGGAAGGTGAGGACCTTAGATTTGTCTTCAAGTCTTTCTGTTTATTAAGTTTAAACATTGTTGTAGAAATAGAGTTAAGTGTCCTCTGTGCTTCAATCTTACACTAAAGAGGCTTGGTTCATTTAAGAAGAACATAAATATGAAGCAGCACATGTAATTGCCATGGAAAAGGGAAGTTAACTACAAAGAGCCCGAGAAGAGGACGAGAAGAGCAAAAGAAATTATAAAGACAGGGAATGAAGAAACAATGTGTATATTGTTGGTTTGTATGCGTGTTTTTGTTCACGTATTAATGTATTCATGCAAAGGCTGTATCACACACATGGGAATGCTTTGCATATAAACACCATTTCTAACAGCCAATGAACCCTCTTACCCAAGCAGAGGAAAAGAAAACTAATCCAGTCCCTCTGTGGGTTAATAGTCTTGTGAAATGTCCGAATCAACGGTTATGTAAACATAATGTGCGTATGTTCCTCCAGATGAAGACCACCTTTGCATCATTGCCTCTTAAGAAAAAAAAAAATTAAATCTTAGGTTTCGTATTCCGTATGGAATTGCAAAAACATTACAGAAAAACCCCACAATGCAATACAAACTGGCTCCACCACAAAGTACAGTCTCTAAAAATTACCATAGAGCTGAAACAATGCCTTTAATTTAACGGGGTGGGGGGGGGTCATATTGATTACAGGACTGTATTGGATTCAGTTACTGTATTTAAATGGGTTTCTATTTTTCTGGTCATTCATGAAGTCACAAGGAGTCCAAAACTTTGAGGCAACCTCAACTCAAAGAGCGATTTCTTCTGTATAGAGCTACCATTTTGCATAGATAATCAACAGTCACAAAAGGGGGAAACATATTAAAGGCAGTGTGGACAAATTCAGCACCACCAGGGGCAGAAAATAGACCAGAATTAAATTCAAGAAATGCAGAATTTTGAGTAACTGCTTCTTCTTCTTCTCAAAAAGGTTACCATAGCAGCATTACTTCTGCTCTGTGCTACGCTAGCAGGAGCTGTTCCTAAGTTCAAACTTGAGACCAAAATGCACTGGAAGTGATAAAAGATGCACGTTAGTTGATGCTCCCATGACGCACTGCAGGCATCAGATTAAAAATTACAACACCACAGATCTGGCAGTACGAGAATGGACAATGTAGCTATGTGGGTTATATGTAGTAACGTAACACATATTCTTATGTAGTAACACAGAAGACCTCATAGCGCTCGAGGACCCCTAACACACACACAAACACACACACAGTAACACATGCAGCCTCTGTGTCAGCAGTGACACAGAGGCTGCGACATTATGCCGCTCTGACCGTCTCCTCTAATCTGGCCTCCAGTCAAGACAGAATGTTGTTACATTTACCTCAGTATTACAGAACTGAGATATATATGCATCCAGATTTTGGCAATTTCCACAATACTTCAGGTTTTACAAATGATTTCTTTTTTATTATCAGTTCTTTCTGTATTTTCTGCATTGCAGAAATCATAGGGCCCATGAAGGCTAAAAGAAGCTATGTGGTTTAAGGGTCAACATGTCTGACCTGGCGCTTGATAAAAAGCTGTTTAATAATGATTTAAACTGGAAAGTTTTGTACTACATTTTATAAAAAGAACCCAATAGATTTTAAAAACCAAACATTGTTGGTTTTGTTAACTTTCATCTGATATTTCTTTTCTGAACTGACTTCTCAAAACATATCTTTCAGAACATGCAACTATAAATATAACAATTTCACCCCTTTCTCAGTAAGGTTCAGTATTCTGTTTGGACCCATGGAAATGTTTGAAGTCAACTGTTTGAAAACGTAATGCTAAAGTTTGTGATTCTACAGTGACTTCCTGTTTACTCTGCTGATTGCCTCTTACTGGATGGTGGTACGGACCTTTCCTAGCCAATTTATACATTCCTAGTAAAGACTTTATTAGCTAAGACATTTCTTAAGTTTGAGAGGTGCAAATCGATTTGGTAAAAAAATACTTGAAAACTAGCGAGTAGCTACTCATAAGGAAGATCTCACATTCAGATTTAGTGATGGATATACTGGTGCAGTCTAATCCATCTCTCCTGCTGTAAAACAGACCTAACCATGTTATTTACTTGCTATTGTACAAGATTTGAAAAATGTAATATGCTGTTACACAAAAATAATGGACAAGGCTCAGACAAAGAAGTCTCTGCCAAATCATGTATGCTCACTTACGTTAAGAACGCCCACATGCTAATCAGATTTGTTTACCCAAAATAATAAATAAATTAGATATATAGAGAGATAGCCTGGGGGTCTGAACTACAGCTTGCTTAATGATTCTGTATTGGAAAATCACACTGCTTAGCACCACATGCACAAACGCCTACACTGTTACCACAGCAACAAATGTATATAGATTAACATGGCGTGAGCACCCAAATATGGCCTGATCTTTTTCACATAATGCTGTACAGCACAGACAAGAAAGAACAGATTTGCTTGGCTTCTGAAAACATACACAGAAACAATTGAAAACCAGCTATCAGTCAACATCCCTCACTCATATCCTTTTCTCTCTGTCTGCCATCTGCTGTGGTAATAAAACCTAATCTGGCTCCTTTGCTTATTCACTCCTCCTGTCAAACAAATTTCCAATCATCCACTTCCTCCATTCACCAGTGTATTCTCATTCATGCTCGTTCATTCAGGCAACAGAGCAGAGGGAGGGAAAAATCTATGAATGTATGTATGTAGGTAGCTGCTGCCATGGAAACTAGTCACCTGACACTGTCTTTACCAATAGGGATTCCCCCTGTGTGTGCATGTGTGTGTGCAGGGTGGGGGAGAAAAATGCCCTGTGGAGTGGGATGGGATACAGAAAATGAGTCAGAGAAGATCCTACCCTGCTTGTGTGTGTGTGTCTGTGTTTGTGTGTGGATGTGTATTACTCACAATGTGGAGACATATGTTTACACAGTCACATTGGCGGGACTTGCCTTCCTTATGGGGACAAAACGAAAGTACCTATAATGTAAATCATTAAATTTTGGGGTGAAGACTGGGGTTAAGGGTAGGATTAAGGTTAGGAAAGTAGTGGTTACAGTTACTGTTAGTGTCACTCTCCAGGAAATGACTGTTATTCTATGTAATGTCCCCAAAAGTGATGGAAACACAACTGTATGTATGAGTGTGGCTCAGAACAGAAAGAGGGAGAGTCTTCTTTTGTGGGGCTTCCCTCTATCAGTTAAATATAGCCACAGCATCAGTATCAGTTTGAGCAATTTCACAGGAAAAATTACCCACTTTATCTGTACTTTTTTTCTTTGCTGCTGCAAACATGTTAATAAAGCAGTGCCTGAATAGCTTGCACAGCTCTGTTGTAAAAGTCATATTTCAAGGTCAAGAAATTATTTTTTTTTTTTACGCAGACTTACAATGTCTCAGTATATTTTTTTGCTTGATGTGAGGAATTTGTTGTTCATAATGGTTTATAATTTTATTGTAATTGTATTTTTCCTACCGCAGTAACATCTACAGGGTGACCTAATGGATTTATCAAGGGTAAAGCCCTTTTACCTCATTCAGGAAAATATTTCTGGTCATATTATCAATTCACTTAATAGTTCTACTGCGTGTGATATATACATTAAATTATAATAACTTATTCCAAAAATGTTAGTTATCAAATATATCTTTCATGATCTGTTTATACACAATGTTAACTTAAGAATGGGCAATATTTAAATTTGACTGAAGTGTGCATAAAGGCAACAAAACACTCATCTGAAGACAGATATCTATGAATAAAAGACATTTAGCTGCTGCCATGGTAACTGGCCACCTCACACCCGTTTTTACCAATGGGGATTCCCTATGTGCTTTGTGTGTATGTGTGTGTGCATCGGATGAGGTTAAGGAATGAGTCAGAGGAGATTTTCCTGTAAAATCTAGCAAATGCATCATAAAATATTTTTAAAAAATGAAAAAGTGAAATGTTTGTGCCTAAATTGTTGGTTATAGTTCAGCAAATGTCAGAGACGTTCAGCCATAAAATCTATGACAATTAAGTACTCTAAATGATAAGTCTGGTAATTGAGGAATACATTTTTCTCACAGTCAGCAAATCTCACTAAAGACTAAAACCAACACTGGATTGATGTTATTGACAAAACTATCTGTGATAAAGTTTATCCATCTGTACCATTGCTGTCAAAAACTATTAAGAATGAGCCACGCTACTGCACTGCATGACATGATCCCCCATTACTATGAACACAGTAGTTTATTTTGATTTGATCCCACATACACCGTCCTGCTGTCATAACTTCTGACTAATGCACTAAGTTCAGCAGCTTAAAGTTAGTCCCCCCAAATGCACCACTTACTCCTGATTGAGTATTTATAACTAAAAACTACCATTCCCTCATGTATTAGGAAATTGTAAGAGATTCAGTGCTTTAATTAATGTTCGTGTATTCTACTTATGTTATGTGTCAATTGAATGAATCTCCCAAAGGATGAAAAATATTAGCTCTCTTTCTGTCTAAAGCAGTCTTTCTGTCTGTCTGTGTATTTGCTGTAGCTACTCCTCCAACCCTCCATTTATCTTCCGGTCTGTTTCTCTTTCCTCCTACCTGCTTTCTTTCTCTGCTTCTCCATCTGTCAGTCTTCCTGGAGATTATTTTCCTGTCTGCCTTGATAGTTGCCTGGCTCCTTTCCTTGCCACCTGGCTCTTTAATTTAATGACTGCAGTGTTGTTACATAACGAGCCCACCTACAATAACTACAGTTTAACCACGTTGTCTGGCTGTGTTTGTTGCGTATGGTCCGCTGTGTGTGTCCTAGTACATATCGTCTGCCTGTGTGTGTGTGTGTGTGTGTGTGTGTGTGTGTGTGTGTGGGTGTGTGTGTGAGGTAGCTGGTGCAGCAGCATCACAGGTCAGAGGTGTGTGTTTGGATATCCGTTAGCAGGAGTCTTGTTTGAACTTCCCAAAGCGGATGATTGCGGTCCAACGTCTCAATGTCTTCCTCCTCCTGATCAAACCACACGGGTGGTGCAGGTGTGGGTGAAGGTGACAAGTCACCTACAGCTGCAAAATTACTTCCGTCGCCCTCATGCTCACGAAATCATGGCCTCTTGAAAAAATGTCTGAAGTGAAGTTACACTGCAGAGAGGGTAGCGTAAAGAGTGACGCACGAGTAAAAATCTCATTAATCTCTATGCACTCTGGTGTAAGATGACTGACAGTTGTGGCACTTCAAGGCTTTGATGGACGTTTCTGGAAAATATCTTTTCCTCTGAAGAAAAGTCAAAGGTGGACAAAAAACACGAGACGATCCATTGATGTTGATTTGCTGATTTAAACTGTTTGGATCATTCCGGTTGAAAGACTCACAGATGCTGATGCTGTGGGTTGCTTGTTATTCTTGAGTGAAGCCGTCATATCGCAACAGCGTGATTCAGAATGTCTGCAGCAGTTTTAAAGTCCCGTATTTTCTCTGTTCATCTGGTTAACTACAGCTCAGCAACCGCCATCAGCAACAATACTGCAACATGAACATTAATGTGGCTTTTGCAATCTGTCAGTGTGATTTTAAGCGTTATCAGTTAAAAGAATTAAAGTGCACACTCATCTCTTCTAGTTTCTTATGATGTTTATTTCCATATGAATCCAGTTTTACCACACTGACAGAAAAAAACACATTCAATATATTTGAACCTTATGGCCACAACATTAAAGATACGGTCAAATAATCCAGAAGAGTTTTTATGTTATAACATTAAAAGATTAACCAGGGTAAGTGCTTTGTTTTGGCTAATTTGAAGTTATCACTATAGTGACATGTATAAGTCCATGTTTGACCTTTGACCTCAAAATCTTAACAGTCATTTTTGAGTCAGAGTGGATGTTTGTGCCAAATTTGAAGGAATTCCCTCAAGACATTCCTGAGACATTAAGTTCAGGAGAATGAAACAAACCGACGGACGGACGGACGGACAAAGAAAATCATGAAAACCTTGACTTTTGAGCTAACAGTCAGATTTCTGTTCTTTCTCAGTAAGAAATACGACACATTACACAAGCTAAAGATGCTCGAACTGCCATTTCAGTGATTTTCGGCTGAACCTCTCAGCGCTCTCCTCTCTGCTCTGATCTCTTTCCCTCCCTCCAGTTCGACAGCACTGAACAGGAGCGTCAGCCTTTCCCTCCATCACACCGGCAGCAGCAGCGGCAGCAGCCTTCCTTTAAATGGTTCGTGATCTCATTAAAAAGTGAGGAAGGTGAGTAATAAATGCCAAACTCCTTCACTAACCTGATGCCATTTTTAGCTGGCTGACCCCGCTCCTCCCTCCCTCCCTCCCTCGCTCTTGTTCAGGCCTCTCTGGCCCACAAACAAGGCTTGTGCATAAACGCCGCCCTGTAAAAATGTCTATCTATTATGTCTCTCTGTGCCCTTTCACGCTTTTCTCACCCCACCGGGGGTGTCTGGGGGATCGATAGCAGCCCCGGCTGTTAAGGGTGCGAAGACCTTTCTCTCTCGGTTTACTTCAGTTTGTGAGAGAAACCCATTCCAGCTCCGCCGGCTGTCCCAGCAGGCCTCCGCAACACTGCTTCGGTTTCCTGCGCTCTCCGAGGTGGGTATATTATTCCCATTTGTGGGGAAATGTGCCCTAGTTTTTGCGGGCGTCTAAACCCCTTTACATCTGCGGGATTGAGATAGGGAATGTTTCATCCCATGACCAAACAGTTTTTGAATAAGAATGAGAGGCGCTTTGAACGAGGGATCTTAGGAATACTGACGTTTCTGTCACATCAAGGATGTCTTTAGGATTATCAGCAGGCTGGTGGCAGTGAGACCAACACTTACCTCAAACACAAGAAGAGGAAGAAGGCTACGAGCAGAGCCACCATTGAGATGCAGTGACCCAGGAAGTTTATGATCACAGCTATTTGGTAGTGCATCTTGCCTTTTTTCTGCAGGGAGGAAAGAAACACAGGAAGAGTTTTTTTGAGTTTTTCTCCTGACGGAAACAATATTTTCAGGATAAGAAAAGAAACTTCAAAGACTGAAAGTGTCTGTTTCTCACTCCTGCTGTGCTTTGTAACAGGAACGAGTTTAGAAACTTCTGCATGCAGGAGGGGTTGGCACAGTTTTAAAGAAGCAATGATAAAATGTACATTATAAATAGATGCACTGTTGATTCACTTTAATAAATTAACGCCAAATAAGCAACTTAAATATTGGAATATGAAATCATATCGATAAATAGCCTCCAGCTCTGACTCCAAACAGCCCACAGACGTGGAGGGCTTACGAGACAGACCCCCACCCCTCCTCCACCCACCAATACACCCAGACCGAAGAGACGCAGCTTTGTGGTTGTTTTAATGATCTCTGAGCTCATTTTCTGTCTCTTTTATGTCACTTCGAGTCTGTTTGTGTATGTTTTGGACTTTTAGTGTTTGTTTTCATCTTTCTGAGGTCGTTTTTTTAATCTCCTCTTTGTCTTTTTGAGTCACTTCAGTTGTTTTTTGTCTCTTTGTGCTCGTTGTTCTTCTTAAAGTGGTTGTTTTTCAAATATCTTTGTGGTCGTTGTGTGTTACAGTAGCTTTGTCTCTCTGTGATCAGTTTCTGTCTCTCTGTGATCAGTTTCTGTCTCTCTGTGATCAGTTTCTGTCTCTCAGTGATCAGTTTCTGTCTCTCTGTGATCAGTTTCTGTCTCTCAGTGATCAGTTTCTGTCTCTTTGTAGCCTTTTTTTCATTTCTCTGTAGTCGTGTCGTGTCCCTGTTGCTGTTTTACGCTTCTGTGTCGTCAGTTTTTCTCTCGAAGTGATTGTTCTTTGTCTCTTCTTGTTGTTTTTTGTCTGTGTAGTTGTTTGTCATCTCTTTGTAGCTGTTTTGCATCATTCTGTTGTTTACTTTTCTACAGGAAATGTTGATGATCTCTTCACACAGAGTTCCTGGTCTCAGGGCCTTGGGCCTGTACACACACAGCCTGTTCAGTGATTTATTCATCATGTAAAAACCACTAACTAAAATCACTAAAACTTAACTACTTATCACCCGTACTCATATTTTAGGGGGGTCTGCCCACCCTGGTTTTGAAACATGAATGCTGGGAGGCTGGTGAACGTGCACACTTACGTATGCAGGATGTGCATGAGGCCTTGTGGATCTGCTGCTGTGGCTGAAGGTTTTACATGGACACATCTTTCTCTGAATCAGTCTCTAAGACCGCTGTCTGTTCCTCGGATATCCATTGTGATCTGATTTTCCCCACACTACCAACAGTAATCTGTGCTGTAAGTGGATTTATGTAACCTACTGGTGTCTACGCCGAGATTAAATGTGGGCATGTTTAATCCCTGCACCACCCGCCCTGAAACACATCATCTTTCCCATTCACTTTATTTTGGCACAGCAGCTCAAATCTTTAACTCTTTGTAAGTCTGCAGTGGACAAACGGAACGATGCTGAATCTCAGAGTCAGAGACGCCAACTCTCCCCCCTCTTATTCATCAGCATACATCGTGTCTGTAATATATATTTGTCAATATATACAGATGATGTTAATCATCTCAGAGAATTCTGACAAATCAAATTAAACTGGTTTCCTTTAAGCATATCCAACCACTGTCCATATTTTGTTATGGAAATACACTGTGAAGTTCAGCTGAAGCTAATTTGAGGCTTCAGCACAAATCAAATGGGACTTTTCGTTGTGTATTTCTGGTGTTTGGTCCAAATAAATCAAATCTATATGCAAATACCACAATCAACACTCCCTCTGCTGCAGTGAAGTACCTTTCTTCACCAAACAGGGACTGCAGTTTTTCCCCAGCTTTCGCAGCAGAGTGACGTGAGAAGGAGATATTTCAAGGCTGGTTTGACAGGAGGAACCATTACAGTGACTAGTTATTACACGTTGAATGATCGCTCTTTTAATGCACCTGTGAGCATGTGTGCAGTAAAATAGACCTGACAAAATGTGAATCAGTGACTTGTGCAGGACTGGCTGACACATCAGGACATATATCAAGCAAACAGGAGGTCTGAGGATGGATGGCAGGAGCAGGGAGTTGAGCCAGAGAGGAGGGGGTGGGCGACAAGAGGAAATTATAAGAGCCACCCACCCGCAGCCTCAGGTCCAACAGAAAGTGTGGCCACGAGAGTCAAACCAACCCTGACTCACTCTCCCTCCATAAGAAACAACAAAGGCACTTATCGTATACTGGAGAAAATAACCTAGAGCGAGTCCCAAAAGTAAAAGAGGATTTTTTTTCCTCAAACAAACTTTCCAATAAGCCTTTGATCCACACAGTCTCTCTTCCCAGTGGGGCCGCTGAATGTGTGCTTCAATATAGCCTGAACTTTAAGAAGATGCTACTTCAGCTCCCCCTCCATTTCCCTGATGTCAATCACTTGGCCGCTGCCACCTAGTGATTCATTTCATGGCTACAAAAGGAAAAAAATCAAATACACATTTTTAAAAGGTCAGACACTCTATATCCATCTTCTGCAGGGATCGATTGGACATCAGACTGAGAGAGTTTCCAGGAAAACACTAAACGAAGGTTCTCAGTTCACAACATCGTTTCCTCATGCTCACAGATCTATGAACTCCAAAAAGTCAAAGCTTCACAGGTCAGCATGCTTTCGCACATCTTACAAAAAGGGGATATTTCATAACTGTAAACAAATCAGAAAAAAACAAAAAAACAAAATCAGCAAATCCCACCGAGCGCCTACAACCTCACTCCAGACCGCCGAATCGACCACAGGCCGCAGCTTAGAGGTCTGGTGTTGTGCTCACTGACTGCTGTTTCCACAGTATGAAAAACATCAGTCTCGGTCGCTGAGATTAAGAACGAGGAAGCCATCCTGCTGTGAGACAGTCAGAAAAAATCAAGAACAAATTGCTTCAAGACTTCTGGTTTCTCGTGCGTCACATCACAGAAGGAACTCCTGCAGGAAAAGCACAACATTTTGGAACAAAACGCCAAATGGCTTATTTGAGTTGAATAAAAAGATCAGTGTGCTTCAGTCATATCAGCACATTTAGGAGTTTGAACCAGGAGGAAATTAGCTTAGCCTAGCATACAAAACAGAAACAAAAACAAAACTTGCTGGTTTTAGGTTGCTGTTTGTGTTACTGATTAAACATGAGTTCACAGTGAGCCTCAAAGATGTTGGTAGGTGAGTTTTTTCACTTTGGACAGGCTAGCTGTTTCCCCCTGCTTCCAGTCTTTATGCTAAGCTAAGCTAACAATCTCCTGACTGCAGACATTAGACTTGTTTTTTCAATCCTCTCATCTCAAGAAGAGGTAAGAAAGCCGAGAGAGCATCAAATTTATATCAATCCACTGCAGAAAATAGTCCTAAACAAATGAACTATCTCTTCCTGTTTGGTATGAACTACTTTGAGCAGCTGTTTTAGGACATTACTGAGCCTCTTTTAAAAATAAAGCTGTATGTTCAGAGCTGTTTGTACATCTCAAGTAGAAAACAACTGGCCTGGAGCACAGTCAGCGTCACATGTAGAGCTGAGAGGTCAGAATCTACCGACGGATGGAACAACACTGTTGGGTTTGTTCTTGTCATGCGATTTATTAACTATAAGTAAAATATGGAAAAACTGCAGCCTCATTCTTCAAGTAGTTTATGACATCCTGCAAACATTCCTGTGTATTTTAGATCAAGCCTACATGTGTCAGCTGGATAAAATGAACATCAATGATGACAAAAGGTTTCCACAAAGTGTTTCTGGCAGTGAAGCACGATGAGCAGAATATTTTGAGTAGTTTCTCTGTAAAAAAGTCTTGTTGGTGTTTTCAAAAACCACAAACTGAGTTTGTCAGTCAGCTTCTGCTTTCATGAGCTACAGGTCGCACTGCAGGTGTGAGTGAGTACGGTCGCCCTAAAAATGCATTATTTAATCACTTTTCGTAAATAAATTCACTACTTATTTACTATTAAGCATTACGGAGTGAGCTAAATGCCACAGACGGAGACTCAGAAAGCACCGAGAGACAGATTGACGCACTGTTGGTTTGGTCTTCTCATTGAGATTTGATAACAATAAAAAATATAGAATAAATCCATCTTATCCTTGAAATGCAGGAAAAAGGACACTGACTGCATTTCACCAAGAATAACACAGAAAAAGGAAACCTGCAGACGGAGCGTGCTGAACCTGCACAGGACACATTTCGATGCATACAGACTACACACTATGTAGACTCATGTACATAGTGCAGCACCACACAAGCATGCGTTCCTTCCAGCTGAGGTCAGCAAAACAAGCTGATTGGCGCGCAAGTCAGTCACACTACGGTGAGCGCAAATAAAAGAAGATCAACCTGCATCCCTCAGATCAGATGTCTGAGAACAAATCAGGTTCCTGGGC
Organism: Zanclus cornutus; assembly: GCA_029814745.1. Taxonomy (NCBI): domain Eukaryota; kingdom Metazoa; phylum Chordata; class Actinopteri; order Acanthuriformes; family Zanclidae; genus Zanclus; species Zanclus cornutus. The sequence goes on along the minus strand of JAQQZW010000011.1, from coordinate 3,173,854 downwards.
AGCTACGACACCAGCAGAGAGAGGGAGAGTTGTAAAAACAAGTATGCGCTGCTCTTATTGTGTAGGGACGTAAATTTGACAGCATCATCCTGCTGTGCAGAACTCGCATCAGACTTCTCTGCACTGTTAGACTCCTAGTCCATGTAACGTTGATGGAACAAAAAGATGTAACTCAAGCAAGATAAACAAGGTAACACTCAC
>JAQQZW010000011.1:3009182-3020704 GCA_029814745.1 Zanclus cornutus | reverse complement strand
AAAATAAGTAAAGTTGCAAGTCTTTTTTGATTTTGCTGAGTCTAAAATCATAAAATTTGTGACTTGAATCTCTCTTGAGTCCCGGTCATGTGACTCGAGTCCACAACTCTACTTAGAGGTGGTCAGAGGAGGGTGCTGAAAGCAGGAGCCCTTTTGTCAGACCAGTATCAGACAAGAGGCTTAAGAAACTGCAGCGAAGTCAAGAGAAGCTGCAGCTGTTGAGCTAAACACAAGCTTATGTAGAAAACAAAAAAAAAAAAAAAGGAGCCAAATAAATGTCAGAGGTCAAAGAGATGATGGATGAGCAGAAAAGTACAAATGTGAGCATCCCATTCACCTTCAGTAATCCCTGCAGCAGCAAGGCAGTGTAGCCGTCATGGCGGGAGGTCACGTGGAGATTGGGCCTCTGGGTGCTGCTCCAGTAGAGGTTAGAGGTCACCCAGTCAACTGCCAGAGCCGTGACTGAATCGTCCTTGTGAGATGGAGAAGTTCAGGTGCCAGAATTAAAATTTCACTGTGGTGAAGTTGAAATAGAATCACTAATTGTTATGAAACACCTCAAAATGTATGATGTCCGAGATGTTTTCAGTAATACAGAGGTGGATCATCATGGTCTGTCTTTCAACACAGGATACAGACTGATTTAAACCTGCCTCAATTCCTAGACTGAATCAAATTTAAGTAGTTTCAAGAGTTAATTTAACTTGTCAAAATGTGTCTTTTTCCAACTGAACAGAGGAAATCAAACTAATTATTAAAAGAAACCAGGAAACACTCAAGGTCATCTAACACATGACACATCGACTCATTTTGTAAACCACAGTAACTGTTAATGCTGCTGTCGTATTATTTGAACATTTGAAAAACATAGAAAAACGAAAGCAATTATGGTCTTAAATGACATTTTTTGTCAGGATTTGAGAAAATGTCATTTACCTTAGAAACTGATGATGCCTACCTTCAGCTTTAAGATTTGTCCAGAGGGTGTGAGTCCCTGTCTCGACCTGGAGCCACTCAGTTTCAGCACATCCACAGATCCTTGTACTGCATCAGCCACATACAGAGAAAGCCCTTGGATAGAAATGTCCAGTCCTGAGGCCTCAATTACCCCTGGAAGGGCTAAAACTCGGCTGTTTGGCATTTTTTTCAGTGCAACACCATCACGACGCATGGAGTGTAAGTAAATCTGTAAGAGGTAGGAGGATGAGGCAAAAACAGAAAATGAGAAGAAGAAAACAAGAGTGTATTCACTAAAAAGGCCTCCAATCTTTAATGTTTCTTAAATACTGTTCGACAGAGGTGTTCTGCAGAATTAAAGGCCTGCAGGTCTCCTGGTCCTGACACCACAATGAGTCATTTCACCTGGTAGATTGTTGTACGAGACAAAAGCAGAATGAAAGATGTCTCTGTGGGCAGAGAGCAGGTCATCTTGTCCTTGGAAAGTAGCATCCCCTTTGGGCATCGACAGACTGCCGTAGGCCCCTTCACTGCTGGAGCTCCCAGCGACTCTGGTGCTCCAGACCTGCCCCTCACCGCCGGGGCCAGGAGGCAGAGGTGGGAGCAGTGCAGCTGGTCACAGGGACTGGATATGGCGGGCTGGGAAAGGGCATGCATCAGCTGGGGAGAGAGATACATAAGGCTCATTATTGTGACTTAATACTGTTGCTCCAAACATTACTTACTTAGCTGTGAGTTGCAACTTTTTATTTTCATGGTTACAGCCAACAGTTCATATCTTCATTTAACAATATGTTAATAGGTCTTTAACTTAAAACAACATTATTTGAAGTTGAAGACTCACTTTCAGTCCAAATGGCTGCCCCGGTCTCTTCAGAAGAACCTTTTGTTCTTTGCCAGTGTTCTTGTCAGCTGAGCGGATGGTTCTTCTTTTTGTGTCGGACCAGAAGACTCTGTCATTGAAAACTGCCACAGAGAAAGGGCTTGGTGTTTCTGCTAACTGGAGGATCTAATGAGAGAATGGTTTAGAGAAGGTTTACAACATGACGAGATCACAAGTTTTTCCTCTGAAGATGCTCAGACTTTTACAGTCATCCAATATTTTCATCTGCTGATGGCGTATACCTTGACGTTGTCTCCATCCAGAGAGGCCGAGCCAATGCAGCGCAGCTTCTCATCGGCCCAGTAGACCCTGTTGTCCAGGAGGTCGTAGGCCAGGCTGACTGGCCAGCTCAAGTCTCGACTCACCAATACCTTTCTCTTTGAACCGTCCATCCCAGACCGCTCGATCTGAGGGGTGCTGCCAATCTCAGACCAAAGCATCAACCTGAAAGTGGTGATTATGCAATATATGCAATGGTGAAAGATTTGGGGTTGAAATTGGGGTGAACATGATTTTCAGGTCGAGCACCTTACCCTCTCTGTGGCAGCAAGACCAGTGAGCTTGGCTGCTCCAGATCTTCACCCAGGACCACAGTGTAGTCCTGAGAGTTCACTGTGGCACTGCTGAGTTTCACAGCCAGAATCTGGCCCACCAGTCCATCCACCCAGTACAGGTTCTTACCAACCCAGTCCACCGCGATGAAATCCGACTTCACTCATGTAACAAGATTTTTTTTGAATGCCGACATTTAGGGTTATAGTCTAAACTCCCCAAACAATTTTGTTATGTGGTAGAAATCAAGCACATTAATTCCATTTCCATTTGCTCATCGCTTTATTCAAATCTTGTTGATTTAGTGAGACATCCAGAGTTCCTGAGACAGCCGTACCTTTGATAAGTGTCCCTTTGTTGTTTGAGTTTTTCATGTCAGCCCAGCGGATGCTCTGGTAGCCGGGGCTCAGCCAGTAAACTCTCTGTTGAGCCCAGTGATAATCCAGTGAGAAGACAGGCCGACTGACAGAATACAGAAGGCGCAAGGTGCTACTATGGACTCCCAGTAGTAACAGCTCTGACTGCACCGACGCCAGAAGCAAAGGCTCATCTAAAGAAGCAAACATGACCAGCGAGTTTTTGTAGGTCTTCTCCAGCGGGAGTAACAGACCATAATAACTGCACAAAAATTTGTATATGTGTTGAACAGGAAGTTTATCATGTAGGCAGCGACTGGATTTAGTTCATTTTAATATGATATGATTGGTAAACTGGTAATTTTAACTGGGGACTTGGTTGAGACAGGTACAATATCATCCTGCACATTTTGATAACTTAATTGTTCTGTAAAGTTATACTGACCATGTTGAGCACAGGTAACACTTTCAGAACTTTCTGAACATTTAAGAGAGCTCCGACAACCAGGATCTTAAAGTTAGCAGCTAAAAAACATTCACATTACATTGACAATGCAAGTAGAGACCACCTATACCTTTGGTCTTGCAGCTTTTGTTGTCAGGCTCCAAGTAGAAGCCAGGGTGGCAATGACAGATGTAGGACCCGCGGGTGTTCAGGCAGGTGTGTTTGCATTCGGCATGTGGCATTTCATTGCACTCGTCAATGTCCACACAGGACAAAATGCTGGAGGGTAGCCTGAAACCTGCAGCACAGTAACATCTCTGCAAAAATGAGGAGAAAAGAGGTATTTTCAGGCCAAGTAGGGATGAGCTTGGTGCACACTGAAATGCAAATAGAGTAAAAATGTTGAGGACATGTTTCTTGATACAGTTCTACAGATGTGACAGGCTGATAAAATATGAAAGAGACAGAATTTGTGCCAAGAGTAGCTTGCTTGCCATTCCATGAAAGTACACTGTGGTTAAAGACGTATTTCACTGCTGGAAAGTATGTCTTTGTATTAAACTGGGCTTTCTATGCAGTAGAAATACACAAATATTTTTTAAAATTAGAGCTATATAACCTGAGAAGAGAAACAGAGAAAAGGGGCTGTGGTTTTCCCTTTTGCTATAAAAGTAGAAAACCTGCAACAACCAGAATGCACAGTGCTTCTTGGAACAATAAATGCTCCCACTGGTTGGTGATGTACAAGTTTGAGAGCAGTTTTGGTGAGGAACAGGCGATACAGTGACAAAATCTTGGTTCTTATTTGATCGGCACTGCCTTGTTTTACAGTTTGAGCTCAGTTTGGCAGAGTTTGATGAGCTGACGCTCTCGATCTCAAAAGGAGAAAGGGATGTTTCTCTCTCTCAGTCTGACCTCTTAACTCATTGTATCCATGGAGAGGAGCTTACCAAAATGCAGAAGTACAGTATTAAGTTCAAGCAAGAGCTCTAGAGCCTTGGGCCAAATTAGCAAGGAGCGCTGGGTGCAGGCAACATGGAGGGTTGTTTACCATTTTTAGTTTTGCATATACTATTTACACTGTAATGAAACAAATCTGGTTGAAAATCAGCAAAGATGTCCTTTAAGTTTGGGACAAAGCAGTGCTAACAGTGTTAGACAGAAAAACAATCATATACACATCCGTTCTGTACTGACTGGGCCATTTGGGGTGCTGACACAGTGGTGGTCACACTTAGGAGCTGATGAGCTGGAGCAGTTGTGCTGAGCACATCCCGCGCCCTCATCTGAACTGTCGGCACAGTTGGTGAAGCCGTTACACACCAGGCCGGGGTCCACACACTCTGCACTGCCACACTGGTAAAGGTGAGAGGGGCATTTTCTCTGGCTGCCTGTGAAAGCAAATGCAATGACTCTATGGTTATTAAATACGTTTGACTGTATCCGAAAGCGAAAAGATTATAATAGCAATAGATTCCCACTCACATGTAGGTTTTATCATTAAAAATTAAGGAAACAAAAACTAAAAATGCATGGACGTTATGCTAAGTGAAGTCCTATTCAGACATAATGAAATGGGATAGGAGCGCTTCCTCATCAATACCAAAAATTACAGACATGGACCACCACCTCCTTGAATTTGTTATGAAAAAGTATAGTTATAACATCTATCTTCTGCAGATGAATGTACCTCAAAATTACACCATGGCTGCATAACTGAAGAAACCAATACCTGCAACTGATTGAGACTCTGAATACCCGTTTTCAACTTTAAACTGCGCAAATTCACTTGAATAGACCATATCTGTAATAAATAGTCACATAAGCTCATAAAAATGAGTTTGTAGATTTGGAATTAACTAAAATTACAGTTATTTTGTAAAGGATTACACTATGCTTCTACTACTAGTCCTATCCAAATGTGCCTGAATGATCCCACTGATATATGACAACAAAGTGTCTGAAGCAGAGAATAATCCTGACCTGTGGTGAATATTTTAGAATAAAGATGCTCACATTTGTCCTCGTCCATGCCGTTGTGACAGTCCTTCTTCCCGTCACACCTCCAGGACAGAGGGATGCACTGACTGCTATCTCCACACAGCCACTGGTATTCCCTGCACTTTGCTGGTGGTGATATGCAGTTCTGGATACAAATAATCAGACCAGCCTTTAACCACTGCTTCCAAACCTCATTCAAAAAAAAGCAATCCACTCATCAAGTCTCCTTCAACTCTTGCCCCTATTCTTTAAATTTACTTCACCTCGCTCCAGCTGTAGTTCTTTACCTTCTCATCTGAACCGTCTTTGCAGTCGTCCTCGCCATCGCAGAGCCACTCTTTCTGCAGGCACTCGTGGCTGTGCGGGCATCGGAGCTGTACCGGGCAGCGTGGTGGTCTTACGCAATCCACCTCGTCAGAGTGGTCGCTGCAGTCGGCATATCCATCACATCTCAGGGCCTCAGACACACACTGACCGCTAGCACAGCGGTACTGGTTAATGGCACAGGCCACCAAACCTGGAAAGAAAGAGGAGGCAGTTTGTGGAAATGTTTTGTATACATCTTTATTTTGAAAAGATTTCATGTCAGATTTGCTGGTTCTGAGTTTCTATACAAGCAAATATTGGACATCACCTACCACATTTTTCCTCATCTGACCCATCAGCGCAGTCTCTCTCGCCATCACACAGGAAGGTCTCTGGGATACAGCGAGTGTTGTTATCACAGCGCTGATGGCAGCCCTCCGGCAGACTTAAACAGTCCATTTCATCTGATCGGTCTTGACAGTTGTTCTGCCCATCACATACCTGCTCCTGTGGGATGCATCTATTCCCGTGGGCACATTGGAACTCAGCTGGAGAAGAAAAGAGACTTCTCAAAAATAATCCATTGCAAGTAGAGCATCTTTCTTACATTTATCACTGACTGTTTTAAAACTAAAATTATCCAGTTCAAATATTTTCAATGTACTTTTTTAAATACTGGAGTTGTTTCAACAATACTACAAACAGATTCACACACCAACACATTCTAAAAATTATGACTGACTTTCCAGACATTTTCTATTTGACTGAAATAGCCAGTTGGGGCTTTGCTTTAAGGTGCTTCTTAACCAGCTCAATGCACAGAGCAAACCTGCTTTGCAATGAGCAGCACATCCCTCTTCGTCTGATCCGTCCTGGCAGTCCCTCTCTCCGTCACACACATGGCTGTACATAACACACTCCAGACCATCTTTACATGGCTTGAAACCTTTGCGGCACCTCAATGGGGCTGATCTGGCACTAAGCCCACTGATGGAGGCTTGGGAGAGAGAAAATCAGGTGATAATCCCAAAGTCAGGGATTGTTCTCTTCAATTAACAAGTGGTGTAAGAGAAGTTATGTGAGCATGCTGGAGGAAAATTGAGTGGTTAGGTTGGACTTCTTGCTGAGGTGCAGATAAATGGTTGGTTGTGTGTTACTAGTTGGTTGCTAGCTGATACTCTAAGACTCTAAGTCTGCTGTTCTTACACAGCAGACTTAGCCTTGCAAGAAATACAACTGCTGTGCCTTGGATCAATGAAATGTTAGTGTGATTTATCTGCTACTTTTACACATTATTGTACTGTTATATTATTGCTTACAGGGAGCAGCAGGATCTCCTGAGTGACACTGCTTCTCATCTGAGCCATCAGGACAGTGGGCACGACCATCACACACTTCCATCTTCGGGACGCATGCCCTCCGATCGCTGCACAAGAAGTCCTCTGATGGGCAGGAAAAAAAAAGGTGTAAATTTAAGGAGCAGGAGGAGTTAATACACCGGTGAAGGTATTGCAAAAAAAACAACTAAAGACTTTATGGAGGATTACAATTCTGCCCAAAATGCAGTTACTACACTGTTAAAGAATGTTCAAACTGGGGCAGTCTTAGTGTCTTTCACAGTGAGTCAATGCCATCATTAGTATGATGGGTACTTAAGCTAAAAGCTGCCTTTTCCTTGTACTGGTTGGTGGACTCAGACTTACCTGGGTTTTTACATTGGACCACACAGTTGTTTTCATCAAATCCATCGGGGCAGTCTCTTTGTCCATCACACAGCTGATTTTGAGAGATACACTGTGATGAACCTGGACAACGAACTGATGGAGTAATGCAACTTGCAGAGAGAACAGGAGACTCTGTTGTTGCAGCAGCATCAGGATCTGGAAAGGGGACAACTACGTGTTAAACTCAAAAGCTGTAGCGATAATAAGGCACAACTATTGGTTGGAATCAAAATGAGCATAAACAAAGAAGTTGTCCACGAACAAGTTCAAATTATTCCACTTTATTCCATTATGTTTTATCATTTCCATTGTCATCTTTTAAAGGACTACACATAAATGACCACTTTCAAACTGTAAGTGGTGGTAGGAATTATGCAGTCACATTTAGCCCATCATCAACGAATGACCACAAGAAAACCTGATCTAAAGACTGACCGCACTCAATCTCATCAGTGCCATCCAGGCAGTCTCGCTCTCCATCGCAAAGGAATTTCTTTGGGATGCAACGATTGCCGTCTCCACAGCGATGCTCGCAGCTCTTGGTTTTTTCCCTGCAGTCTAGTTCGTCAGACTGGTCCCGACACTGCGACTTCCCGTCACACACTTGAGCCTCAGGGATGCATGTCTTCCCATGAGCGCATTGAAACTCACCTGGGATGGAATACAAATAAAAAGGCATGACTATATCAATGAAAACACATCACAGCTGGTCTTCAAAGTACTCATTAACATTGCACTCAGTAAAAGCAGTTTCTGTTTACTGTGCTCTACTTTCATTTCTTCTTTCTTTCATTGATTGGTTTAGTAATTGAACTTTGTTGGCTTTTCAAGATGGCTTTTTCATCAATGTAAAAGTACAGCAAAAATGACTTTGCTTTGATGTAAAGTGTATGAATTCAGGTGCAATCACATTTTAATTAAAAGTACAAGCATTTGTTGGAAACAACCTTGTTTGCAGGTTTCTGCACATCCCTGTTCATCAGATCCATCCATACAGTCATTCTCTCCATCACATATGTGGCTGTATAAAACACACTCTGTGCCATCATTGCATGGCTTTGAGCCCACGCGACACTTCAGAGTGTTTGTTTGAGCTGCAGGAGGAGCTACACTCGGACAGTTGATCTCATCCGAGCCATCTTGGCAATGAGAGCGACCGTCACAGACAAGACTCTTGGAGATGCAGCTCCGACGGTCCTTGCAGCGGAAGTCAGCTGAGAAGGGAAGCATTTAATACATCAAACATGATACAAAAGCGTCAACATAACAAAAATAGAAATGCACACTTTTCCAGTGTAATTGAGATCAGAGAAAAACTGACTCAGCCCAACTACTCACTCATGGAAGGGCATCTTTTCACACAGTTCTCATCAGATCCATCAGGACAGTCTTTCTTGCCATCACAAAACTGTGTTGGGTTGATGCATAAAGAAGAACCTGGACACAGAACTGAAGGGCTGCTGCAGGATGGCTGAGTTGGAGTCTCAGTAAATGGCTCGACGGGTGCAGGAGATTCATTTAAGTTTTCTATTGCAGTGCCAGGGGCGATCTCTGCAGCATCTAACATGTGATAAATACAACAGTAAGGGGTGGTTAGAAGTTCAAAATATTTAATCATCTTTGCTATATGATTACATTAGTAATAATGACAATATTTCTTGTCTTTGCCATCACAAGCCATTTTTTAAATTCAATTCATAACCATAGTCTGGCTTATACATACTGACCTCTCAAAATGATTGCGAAAATGATGCACAAATTAAAAAGATGCTAATATCAAAATCAACTTATTCTTTACTCACCTGCTTCAGTCACAACAGCAGATTGGGCTTGCCTACAAATCATATTCACACGGAAACTCACCGCATACTTCTTCATCTGATCAATCCCGACAGTCACTCTCTCCATCACAGACGTGACTGAAGAGAACACATTCTGTCCCATCTCGACAAAGTCTGGAGCCCATGCGACACTTCAGGACATTTGTGCGAGCTGCAGGAAGAGCTACACTTGGACAGTTGACCTCATCTGAGCCATCGTGGCAATGAGAGCGACCGTCACAGACCAGACTCTTGGACACGCAGCTCAGACGGTCTTTGCATCGGAAGTCGTCTGGACAGAAATTATGGAAAACAAGTTAAACTCTCCAAGTTCTGGGACACTTTGTAAGAATCTTTTGAGCTTGATTCATTTCTTAAAATAACATCTAAGAAGGGTAATGCACAATATTTGGAGTTAGAGCACACAAACTCCACATGCAGGGCTTACTTGTTGAGGGACATCTTTTTATGCAGTTCTGTTCATCAAAGCCATCAGGACAGTCTTTGTGTCCATTGCAAAACTGGCTTGGAGAAATGCAGATGTAAACCGAAGAATGGGGACAGAGCATGGAGGGGCTGTCGCAGGCCGGCAGCTCTGAAGCAGGAGGTTTGGTACCAGGTAGCTTTTTGTTTGACAGGTTAATCTTTGGTTTTGTTGGAGTCATAGTCTGTTCTGTGGCATCTTGAAGATACAGTAGTAATCACATAGTTATGTTAAACCAGGTGAGTTAATTAGGTATCTGTCAAATTTTATATTTCGTACCCACAAACTTAACTAGAGAAGTGCTTTCGTCATTTCACCGAAAAAAAACAAGGTAGTATCATTAACCCTTGCTAAACAACAATGTTTCCATTAAGTGTGATTATGTGTCAGGAAACTTACCACATCCCTGTTCATCTGATCCATCCTGACAGTCTTTTTCCCCATCACACACGTGGCTGTATAAAACACACTCTGTGCCATCTTTACATGGCTTTGAGCCTGTGCGACACTTCAGGACATTCGCGCGAGTAGCAGGAGAAGCCACAGTTGGACAGTCGACCTCATCTGAGCCATCACGACAATGAGAGCGACCGTCACACAGGAGATTCCTGGAGATACAACTCCTGTGGTCCTTGCACTTGAAATCCTCTGAGATTGAAAATTGAGGAAAAAAAGATAATAAAAAATTCTCAAAGCCAAAGAATTCAAGTTATTTGTGAGTTTTAAATGTGTTTATTTCTAACATTATTCTCCAGCTGCGCTGCCCATTCCAAGAGTTATGTAAATTTGTGATATTGATGTTTTACCTTTAGATGGACATGTAGTAACGCAAAAATCCTCATCATCTCCATCAGGGCAGTCCTTTTTCCCATCACACAGCTGGGTTTGTGAGAGGCAGACTGATGTGTGTCGGCACAGCACAGAGGGTTCATTGCAGACCACAGTATCAGGCACTATAGAAGGTTATAATAATGGAAAAATTAGGTATGTCAGAGTAGTTTTCATTGTTTTCAGATATATGTCCTCTAACACAAATTGCTATAAGCCAATAATCATCCACCATTAACTGAAACAGACAAGCTTCCTATTGTGCTTTAAAAACCCCTTCACTCCCTAAATTCTGTTTTAACGTTCTAGTTGCAGAATAGAAAGATGTTTAACTGTGCAGCAAACACAGCCATGATTGGAGAAATGGAAAGACTAAACACTTTAAACAAACATCAACAGAAAATCCAGGGTGAGAGAAAAAAAATAAAAAAACAAAACACAAAACAAGTATCTGTACAAATTTGTTTAATGGTCTGACCTGTACGGATGTCCTTGAGTGCAGTGACTATGCTCAACACATGGCCTCTCACAGACATGTTCTGGATGGTTCTCCCATCACGTCTGTCCCACAGAGTCATGACGTCGTCAGAGAGGGACAACAAGAAGGGCTCAAAGGCAGCTATGATTGAGCCTGAAATGTTCCATCTTCTACCAGCTTGGTGTTTTCTTTGCTCCAGCAAACTCATTGTTGTCAAACCTGTTAAGTGCAAGACCCAAAACCCATTCAATTGATCTATGCTGTGGACACACCGGCTGCAACAGTAAGATTTACTTAAAAAATGAATTGAACTGAATTTGTCGGTAAACGAATAGACAGTCTCACATCACAGAAAAAAAAGTTCTGATTGTTGAAGACAAAGGAGTCAAAACACTATCACAGGTCCCTAAACTGATCATGACTGAACACCATCAGCTCTTAATGCTACAGAATTACAGCAAATTTAATCATTATTAAGAATGCAATTAAAACAGCAAACATACTCATGACTATAGTATGCAAATACAATTTCTTCTAAATCAGTGGTTCTTAAAAAAGGGGTCTGGGGGCTCCGAGTCCTTGAGGGGGCTCCGAGCAAAAATGGGTATATATTATTTTAATTTTAATTCTTTTAAGTAACACAATAAGAAAGGATGACAAGTTTGGTTATGGATTTCAAACACTTTCT
>JAQQZW010000011.1:1434577-1444767 GCA_029814745.1 Zanclus cornutus | reverse complement strand
GTAAATAATGGAAATGCAAGTATTAACTAAAATTCCTTTTTAAGTTCTTATGATCTTAGTCAGTGCAAACACTGAGAGGACTAACCAGATGTGTATCAGATGCACAGCAGTTTTGAAATCAGTTGTGGACACTGACGTTATATAGAGGTCAGAGATGCTTTGAATTCAAAACAGGGTACCCTTTAAAAAGAGTGAGATTCTTTGTATGCTTATTAATTTAGCAGCTTGATATTCTTATCTCCAGCAAGAAAAAAAAAAGTTTAATGTACTTAAAGGCATGTAGGTTTTGAGAAAGTCTTAAAAAATGTGAACCAATTCTTTGAGACGATCGCAGCCAGCAGACCTCTGTGAGCATTACAAGAAATGTTATTGGAGAAGCATGCATTGCACATCTCAGCCAGGAGTCAATACAAAACCCACAGAAATGCCATCATCATTATAGCATCAGGCAATCATGCCAATTTGAAGCATACTAACCCATTTATGGCCAACAAGCTTCCGTTTTGCATTTTTTAAAACTAATGCCAAAATCGTACGGAAAACCTACTGTATTATGACCCAAAACCAGAGTATATACTGAACTGTGGATTTTGTGTAATCTACAGTACTATTATCAACAGTTTTTAAATAAACAGTTAATATGACAGTGTTTGAATAACAGTTAATTTTGCCATTAAACTGTTGCAATCTAAATGTTTTAATTGCAAGTCTGTCTTTAGGTCTCACATCAGGCACCATTTTTGGGGTGGGCAGCAAGAATAAAAAGATTAGCATAACTTTTCCTACCCCTGCACCCACTCCAGTTCCCTATACCCCCTTCAAGATGGCACATATACAGCTCTGCTCAGCTCAGCACCTTAAAAATCCTAGCTTTACCCCTGGTTACCTTCTGCTTGAAGTTAGCAAGGTATGCAGATTGGGAGACCACACACAATGTCAAAAAGTAAAATGTGACAATACAGTGATCAGAAATTTTCTAGAAGGTCAGTGCAGCGTTGCAGTGCACTGAGAGCTCAGTTCCATAGAATGATCCTGGCCTCTGAATTGCCCACAGGCCGCTTGCAGGAGAACTGTGGCTGCAAGGTCTCAGCCTATCACAAGCTGTCCCCCAGAAAATGAGATGTTATTTTAACCCATTGAACCCAAGTGTTATTTTTATTATTAGTTTCACTTACTTTATTCACAGCTTTGTGGAATATTTACTCCACAAAGCTCTCCTACTCTAGACATGCCATGTACTATTGTTATTTGTTTGCTAAATATGTAGATTTGTAGATTTATATTTAAGAATGGATAGAAGCTAGTAAAGAGATATAAGAACCAGGTTGCACATGAGGATTTTGTCACTTCTTTTGTCTTTTACTACAACTTTTAAGTAGATTAATGGTTGTTCATAAGTGATGGTTTCTTGCGATACTACTACCGGACTGCGTTCTTGGGCTGATTGCAGAAGTGGTGTCTGTGTTGCAATTTTAATGGGTCATCATCCCGAAAAGAAGTGACTTGTTCTGGATCTCTGTTTTTTGAAAAATATTTGAAACTTTGAGCTCATTTGTGTGTGAGTGAAGTGACAGTAAAGTATGTGCTCTGAGTTACGCGCTGCCATATAAGCGTTTTATAGTAAGAACATTAAGACATTTGTAACACCATGCTTACAAATATAAAATATTTTCTACAGCTGCTGATGGACAGAAATCATCATACTTTAAAACAGAAAATAAAAACAATAAAAGTTCTTCTCAGTCTTTTGCAATGTTATTCCAAATTAGAAGATGAGAGGGTCAGATAATTAATGTCAAATGGGAGTCATCAATTCATTATTTAATGTCAAGTCAATTCAGTTTTGTTTTTATAGCGCCAAATCACAACATTAGTTGTTTCAAGCCACTTTACATATAGAGCAGGTAAAGACCACACTCTATAATTTATTTATTAATACCCAACAATTGAAACAATTGTAAACAATGTTAAGAGAGATGAGGGATTAGGAAAAACTATGAGAGATTAGAGTTATTACAGTTCATGAAAATTAGTGATGATTACTGACAGACAAGACAGATGGTGAGTTAGTAGGAGGTATCCCTGATGTTATGGTGAACTCTCCTTTTTGTTTACATTTCAAAAGAAAATCAGAGAGATAAAAGAACTCATAGCATTTAGCAGAGTGACAATCATAGATATTAAGAAAGAGATTTATTTGGTGTTTTCCTTTTAAATAAACTTATTTCAGCCATCAACCATTATGTACAAATGAGAAAGGTGAATCTTCCAGTTCATTGTGAATAGGAATTCAAAGTGTGAGTTGACTCTGCATGATTATTGTTCAGCTATGGCAAAGCCAGTTATAGAATGGTGAAGGATGTAATGTCCACTAAGTGTTGCCAGACAGCACCCTGCTCACAGTGGAACACAGATGACCAAAATGTACTCACACTTTTTCTCCTTGTTTAAAAAGCAAGTTGTAGGTTGAACCGAAGAAGACACCAGAATTGAACATCAAAAATAAGATAGTAAAGCTCATAGCTCTTTCTAGTAGAGATGTGCATAGCCACACAATATCTGGTGCACTCGATAGGTGGACTGTGTTCTGAGCTGACAGAGTAGAAGACTCCAGCAGGAAGAGGGCAGGCAGACTTTATTTCTTTCATCCGTGATGCTTGGTGCTTAAATGCAGTAAAAGTTGATGGACAGTGTTTCCCAGATGTCAAACTTATGATATGAAGATGTCCACAACATCATCATCACTATCTTGATGCTGCTGTTTACATTTCCTCTGATGAAAAATTCAAAGTAGGCACTCAAGAATTCTTTTTTGGTTGATACATTTGTGTATGTATATGTCAGTTAAAATATCAGATATAAGAAGTTATCATAATACAAGCAATAAATACAGTTTTCACCTCAGTCCCCCCTTTTGGCATTACATGCTAACTTCAGATAATAAAACACAGTCAAGATTCTCTACCCTATGTCCTGTGAGCTCCATCTGACCCAGCAATCAGTTGGGCTCATAGGATATTTTAAAAGGAATAAAGACACTTGAGAGAGGTCAAAGGTACACAAGGCAAAACTCCCCCTCTACCACTTGACAAAGAGAAGCATAAAAAGACCACTGTGTGCTTACTGTCTGAACTATCGGTGCCACAAAAGTCAATAAATATTTGGTACAGCCCTATTTAATGTATATAAATGCAGGAAAGAATTTAGTGCAAATAACAAAAGGACAGGAATTTGTTCTGAATGAACACAAATTAAATAATGAGTGAGTGCTGAGAGTTAGTTTGGAGTAGAAACCATGTCCAGTCCAGTCCACCACACTGTAAACATTATACACGCGTTCTGATAGTGTTTACAGTGTGGTGGACTAGAGCAAGACTTGCAGTTTAATGTGGTCATTAAATTTAAACATGACCTTCCCTGAACACTCTTTTAAAACAAATACACTTGGCTGCAGTTGACCAGATTTTAGGAAGACATCATTCATGTCAACACTCTACTCATCCTCATTTGCTCTGGTCTGAGCGTCTGCTCGACCAGTTGCTCAGTCTGAGTCAGCTCCTTCTCCTGCAGTGGTCTCATACAGGTTGCAGCAGCTTGCATTTTTATTATAATTGAAGCAGTCTTCATATTTGTATTTGTTCTCTTTTTCAGTTCCTACATTTATTTTACACACACTTCTGATTTATATCATGATTTTATTTTTGACAGATACCCATATCATTCTTGTTGATTGTTACAGTATAAGCAAACATCTTGAAATGTCATTATTTTATGATTGAGGTTTTCTAGTTCAGATTAACCAAGTTTCTTCACTGATAGTGGCCGATCAAATACAAATCCCTCTCCTTAACTAGACCTTTTAAGAATGCACACCGGCCGTTTATTTTCAACTGCTGCTTTTAAAATTCAATATTAAATTCATGCAGATTGATCAGAGGCACCAAAAGGCATGATTCGTCTTTCACAGGGCTGTGATTCATGAGTGACTGGCACCAAGTTAAAAGCTTTTTGCTGCCTTTTGCTAGTCCTCAACGTAACAAAAGTCAACATAAACTTATTTTATGTATACGAAGTAAAATTAGAAAACATTACAAAATTAGTAAATTCTACCAACTGGAACCCAAGTTGCATGTGCACTCAAGCTGTGCACCAGTCTGGGAAGAAGCATTGTAAACAGAGCAGCACTAATAAGTGTTTGCTCTCAGTGCTAGCAAATGTGACTGAATTTTCCCAATGTGACTTAAGTGTGTAAAAAAACATTTGCCTTGGTAGAGGAATACTGTGTCCACATAAGCCAGCTAAATTTGAAAACTCGTCTCTATTTGGCCTTCTGTCCACAATAAGCTGGTGTTTTTCTCACTCTAAACAGTTCAGAGTGGACGAATCTGAAGACTCCCGCTTTACATTTTAGTGTGGATCTGAGAAATAAAGCATTAGGAAAAGGATGATGTGAGCCTGCTCAGACACAGTCATAAACAACTTAATGTCTCCTCTAAACCTCTCTGTGATCACTCATTTCAAATTTCAGAATAGCTGTTGACACATTGTTTTCAACCTGTAATTTACTGTATGTCATGTTATCAGATGACTGACATGAACACAAAGTATGATTTGATTGATTTCTGAGCACAGCGCCTTCCTAACATTAAAGGCAATAATCCAGTGGTAGAAAAAAAAAAAAAGGACAAGTGATAATAGAGAGCAGGAAAGGACTGAACAGAGATATAACCGGTCACCAGGCCGACCACTGCTGACCAAATGCTGACTGTGATGCATAGTTTTGTTTGTTTGCCCATCATAGCCATTTTCCTTTTGTACAGATGGTTTTGTGTGGCTAGAGATCTTTTTACAAAAGTGACCTGAAACACTGGTGAGGATTTTTCACACGTAAAAAGTGTTTTAAAAATCAGCTGGTTTAGTCTGGACAGAGTCTAAAATTATGTTGCCTTAAGCAGAGCCGACGACTTGAGACTCTGTTTCGTGTTGAGAAATAACATTGGGACTTTACTTTTACTTGTCTGCTATGACCCTTACTGAGCCTTGACAGACTTAAAGCTAGAGTTGACTTGAAAGACTTAAAGACTTGAATTCTAAGGAGACTCGTGTCAATAAAAATCAGAAGTGGCATGAATAATCATAGCTTGACTTTACTTGTCCTCTATTTAATAAGACAGTCTTATTTAACTGAATTTTAACTTAATGTAGGTAAATAGTCCAGTTGGTATGTGTTTGGATGTAATATGTTAGGATCAATTTGAATTTTAGACCTTGGAGATTAGGATATTTTTGCAAAGTGAGGACATTTTCCTCACTTTGGGACAGTGAGGTTAGCAGTAGGGTTAGGGTAAGGGCATGGGTTAGGTTTTTAATTGGAACGGTTAACCTAAGGGTTTGGGGTCTTGGAATGCGTTATATCAGTGAAGGTCTTCTCAAAAGCTGTGTGTGTACTGGGAGTACTGGGAATACTTTCAGTCCTGTCTGTGGCCTTACTTTGAGGTCTCAAAGAAACACAGATTATTGCATAGAACATAGAGTAAGAATCAAGGCAGACTCATTTTGATGTCTTAAGACTTGAGAAAGAGAAGAGAGACCTAAAGCTGGACTCCATTACCAGAAACTTGCGACTTTTAAAGGTCTTGATCCTGGATTGTTTCTATCTGCGTTCGCTTGCAAGCTGTCCTTTCTTTCCTGCCTTTGCTGGGACAGTGGTGCATTACAACAACCAACTGCAAAATAGTGTAACATCATGAAACAGTCAATGGGAATGTGTACTGCATTATGGCTTGAATATGTTATTGCGTCATGTGCTGTCAAAAATATTACTCTATAGCACTAATATCTGTTGAAAAACTCTACAGGTTAGTGAAGTTTGCACAACTTGTAAAAATAGATGGGCCTGCGAAGCCCATTAGTACATTTAATTTGACTACACAAATAAAGTTGACTAGAGTAGTTGCATTGAGTATTGAAAGACAAAAGGACATACAAACTTTTAATAATACGGTCACTGTGCTTCTAGTGAGAATAACCAGAGCTGAAAGCCTTCATACAGACGTAGACACACGTATTTATATTTGGCCATACTTCTGATAGCATTGCCATTACTTAGGAGAGCAAAAAGTCAAAACTCATTAGAGGAACTTTTTTTTTAGTCTTCAAATGAATGTTTTGTTACAGAGTCAATTTCATGTATTTAGCACCAAGTCACAACATAAGTTATAATTAGAAATATATGAGATGGATCTCAGAATAGTTTGTTTCATTCTTTAGAACCCTTCAAGCTTCAGTAACCCCAGGAGTATTCACTTTTTTTGGAAGTGAAAAAGCTGTGAAACTGTTTTTGCTTTAAGTGTAGGTCAGTTTTAAGTGAAAACAGATTTCATTGGCATGAATCCCCCGTTTTTTTCCTGGGCATACTAAATTATATGTTGTTAGTGCTTAAATGTTGCCCAGTTAAGGTTAGACATGGGAGAGGGCCTGTTGTTTTTTCACATAAAACATATCACTGGCTATGGGTTATGCTGCAGAAAAATCACTGTCACAAGATTATGTCCAATTTCATTGATATTTCTACATAAGCTCATTATAAAATACTGAAATACCCTTGGAGATTTGTAGCTAGAAGCCAGAAAGCTTTTTATTACTCCTTCACCACCTGAATTAGAACATCAAAATAAGAACATTAGAACATAAATTTAAATGCAGAAATATGTCACCGTGTTTCCACCTGAAAGATACTGAAAGCGGAAAATCCTTGAACTAATTTTGCAATACAGCTCTTTTTTTTTGCAAAACCATACCTGCAATCTTGAATTTGTAACACAAATCTTACACATATTCTAAGTTAAGTTTCATACTTAAGCCAAAGTTTAGTTTAAACCAGCTTGCTAGTTAGTAGTCCGCACTGAATCATATTTCTTGTCAATGTATAGTTTTTGGTATGAATTTGTATTGCTTGGATAAATGTCACTAACTAGAATTCTTATTTACCTCTACAGGAAACATCAACATTAAAGCAACTTGATGGAGAAAGCTAGAGGAGTCCCTTTAAGATGACACGCACAGACCCGCCTGACATACTCGTATCAGCTGTGCATCAAGATATAAAAGTGATTCCCATTTCTTCACACTACAAGTCTTTGCAACCCTCCAAACAATGTGATTCTATAAATTACACCACACTGGAGGACAGTAAGAGCAAAGTAAATAAGAGGCACTGCCGTACCTTTGACTATAAGTCATTGGAGTACCCAAAGTCACACAATTACTCCATGGAGTCCCCATACAGAAAGGCTGATAGGCATGCAGCTAACCCAGATGTTGCCTGGAATGCCTTGGGCCGTCAGCATAAATATCGTTTTTCTGCTCCAGACATTTTCAGCCATAGGCTAACTCCTCAATCAATGGCTGCAGATATTGCCACTGAGGTAATTGTCCCTGAACAGAAAAGAAGGACCAGGTCAAAAAGTGCCACTCGTGTCCAGACCAGTCTCACCCCTGTGTCTTTTGAAGGGTCCTCCTCTTCGGGAAGGAAGGGTAGGGAGTCCCAAAGGGCCCCAAGAGACTCTCGCTGGAGACCAGAAGTATCACCGCGGAGGGAGTCCTCCTATGCAGCAACCAGGGCTCATATGCATGATGTCCATCCCATTAAGTTGCAGCCTCAAATGAGTGACAGCAGTAAATATTCACCTCACTATGCTGCTGATAATTCTGAGGATGGAGGGCTGGATAAACCAGCAACTAGTCCTCATGTCAGGTGTAGGGTGGACATCAAACCTGATGATGCAGCATTACATCATTCAGGTCGGAAACAGACTACACCTCAAGTTGACATACCCTGGCAGAGGCACCACAGTGGGGGGAGTAGGAGTCTGACTGTGCCACGTCATTTCTCCTACTCTAGAACACCAACTCCCACTGACTCATTAGGTACAGAGAGCAGGCAAGCTTATCAATATTCCCGTAGCATGCCAAATAGTTACTTACAACCCATGGAGATTCCCTTGCAAAGAATGCCTTCATCAGGTGATTACTATGGTAGGGAACGCAGAGCTCATTCCAGTCCTAATGTGCCAACCAAATTTTTTTATGCAGATGACCCAGGAGGATATGTTACTACTGTCCCTCCCCAACCAAGTTCTTACTTTCATGATGAACGTTACACACCAGGACAAACATATACTCCAAAAGTGCAATATGTGCAAGATCCAAGGACTCGAATGGTGCATGCTGTAGCTACAAGACCTTATTATCCTGAGATGGAGACCTATCCATACTCTGTGCAGACAGGGTATCCCAAACCTTATGCAGCAAATGAACCAGGGCCATACATTATACAGACACCTCCAACAAGAATATTTTATGGGGATGATCCAAGGTCTTATCAAATCCAGACTGCTCCACCAAGATTTTATTATTCCAGCGACATGTATGCAATGCCACCAGAGCATCATATCCCAGCAAGGGCCTACTATACAGAGGGCCGAAGACATGCTAGAGTTATTCAGGCACAAACAGATGACTGGTATGGCTCAGATGCATCTGGTTATTCCACCAACCCTGCCTCTTATGTATCTCAAGTCACTCCAACAAGAGTCCGTCAAGAACCCGTACTAACACCCTGGTATGCCAACCCATGTGTAGAACCTCAAAGAATTGGCACAGATTCCAAATCTTATTCAAGGTCTTGGGACAATATTCTTAACTCCCGTGTAGAGAGGGAACAACCTCTTCCTGTACAGCGGGGTCAGAGCTATGATGATCTCCTTGAGTCCAGGAAGCCTACAGCAACTACAGGTGACAAACCACAACCAGTGGTAGTCAATCTCTCCAGTTCACCAAGACGCTATGCAGCCTTATCAATGTCTGATAACTCACTTATTGACAAAAGCCCTACAGAGACATCAAAGAGCACTACTGGTAAACTCTGGTTTGTAACTCCTGAGATAACAATAACCGATAATGACATTCGACCAGGGAAACTTAATAAAGCTGAAGGACGGTCGGCCAGTTGGGACATTCTTGACTCTAGAAGCACTGAGGATCCAGAAGTGTCTCAACATGACTTTCAAAGATCAACCAAAGAGAAGACACATGACAACGCCTCACTGCAGCAAAGCCTTGAACAACTTGATGAACTTCTAGCAGATCTTGTGACCGATTACAAACCACCCAGTAGAAGGGCAAGTGAGGACATTCTGGATCAACTAAAGAAGTTAATTGATGAGGAAGAAGCAGTATCTCTGTCCAGAAAGAGCTCAAAGGCAGGTACAGAGGAACCAGCTCCTCTTGACAAGCAGCCAAAATCGATAAGAATGAATCCTGATGCTTTTCGAGACATGGATGGGGTCGGTGATGCAATGAAGAGTGCAGATGAGTGCTCCCAAGATCAGAGCACAGATGAGGATGATACGATGATGTGCTCTAACAACAAATGCCGGAGGACAGAAACCCTGTTCAATGCTTGCCTATATTTTAAATCCTGTCACAGCTGCTACACCTATTATTGCTCTCGTAACTGCCGCAGGGAAGATTGGGACATTCATAAAGAAAGCTGCCTGTATGGAAGAATTGGCAGCACATGCCGTCACATCATCAAACACTGCCGGGAGACTGTTGAGGTCCACAAAGCTTTCTCCCGTATTGCCAAAGTTGGCTACCTTTCTCGAGGTAGAGGAGTTCTCTTCCTTGGTTTTCCAAACCCTGCATCATCCAGTAACTTCCTGCAGTATGGCCTGGATAGTCTACTTATGTCTCCTACATACCTGTCCCTCCGAGAGCTCGAAAGCTTCAAGGACAACCTAGGGGAGTACTGTAAAGAGCTGCAGGAAGCTGGTAAAGAGTACGACACAAACGAATGTTTCATATTGAATGTATCTATTGCTGTTGGTGAGCAATTGCCTGATGGGCCATCACCAAGGAACCAAGCTCCAACTGTCAGAAAATATGCAAAGGTAGCACTGGCTTCTTTCAGCCCTGAGAGAAAGGTTCACAAGAAAGAGAGTGACATGGAAACACTGATCCTCACCCCTCCCCCAGGAACAGCAGATATCGACAAAGAAGGAGAGGAGGGCAGGAAGGCTAGGGAAATCTGTTTTATCAATATACAACGGGAATTAAGAATTCGAGGGGTTTTCATACGCCATGAATACCCACAAGTGTATCAGCAGCTCTGTGAGTTTGTAGAAAGT
>JAQQZW010000011.1:196843-210419 GCA_029814745.1 Zanclus cornutus | reverse complement strand
TGATGGGGCTTAACCAAATGGCACCAGGATCCTAATCACAGCTTAGTCGTCTTTACACTCCCACTGTAGCAGTATATGTGTGTGTGTGTGTGTGTGTGTATGTAAGTTTCAGAGAGCACTTTTTCTTTATATATTTATAAAATATTTAAAACACATGTGCGGTGAATCAATAAATATGGAAGAGCTCATATGTGAACAGTGACAACTGCTGCAGCTGTTACTAAAACAGGTACAAAGGACGCAAGTGTGACAGTTTATAAAAAGCACCTTAATTCTTCACAGTGAGATAAAAAGAGTTTGACTAAAATAGAAATGATGACATGAAAAATCATATTTGCTTCTGTTTGTCAACAACTGAAAAAAATACTGCACATGGTTCGTGCAGTTTTCAACACAACAAGAGGAAGCAGTGAAGTTTGTTACCTTGTTGAAGAGCTGGAGCTATTCACTGAACACCGATATGTTTAGATCTCACCATCCGACAAAGAATGCTCAAAATCGTTCTGTTGTTTCTTAGGCTGGATGTATTTTTGATGAATGAAAGGTTAATGATTTGTTCATTTATTTGTTTGTTTGCATCCCCATTAGCCACAGTAACAACAACAGTAGAAGTTCTTTCTGCAGTCTAATGTCTCTAATGTATTTACACTACTTAAATGAAAAGAAAAGCAAACTACTGACCTTGCTGACAAATACATTTAATTTCTGCTTTATGATAAAGGTCCCCACAGTTTTGCCAGTTGCTTTTAATGTAAAGCAGCAGCGGTCGGTCGCCTTATATCATAATAATAACTTAATCCAGCTCTGATGTGATGCAAAGAGAGACAACAGTAAACATGGAGGCTCGGATAAAATTAAAAACGGTGACACTGGATTACATTCTGCACTGGTTCCTGTGAATTTCTTGCGCTTAGGTTGGCATTTTAAATTCAGCACAGGAATATCAGACTCCACCACTAAAACTAAAAAATTTGAGATGAGCATGTTATCAGGCAAACAAAACACAAGCGTTTGTCGAAGAGACAGCAAACTCTGTCCATGTAATGATAATAGTTATGATTTATATTAATTCATTGTGTGTTCTCATGTGTGTGAATAACTTTTGAATGTGCATCTTCTTGTGGCCGCTGACAAAATCCTTCAAAAGGCAAGTCAGATGGAAGGTATTACAAAACTTTGATCAGGTCACGCACACACACACACACTCACACACACACACAATGACTTTTATTCAAATCCATCCAAACAGCTGATTGGCATGGCAGAGCAAACTTCCCAGCTAGGATTAAAACAGCTGATGGTAGCGTGTGTGTGTGCTGGTTAATAAATCGGGATGTTTTTCGAAGGACCGTTCAACTGTATTTGTATTTTTTACTTGTTAAAATTATTTTCTGCCCAAAGTCTGTGAGTGTGTTTTTCAACCATTCTCTACGTTTGTTGAATTTGTGTTTAATGAAAACAGAAAACAATGGAGTTCATGTCAGTTATAGTTTAGTTATTGCAGGCGTAGCCCCACCACACACACACACATACTGAAGGCACACACACACACAGACAGACAAGGTGAAACAGATGAGAGACCTACAGAAGAAGAATTTTTATTATTTTAATTATTATAAAATAGAATTTATCAAAATAACATCAAAATCTTATTTGCCATGCCCATCTTTTCATCTGCCTCCCAGTTAAAATATCATTCAGAGTATCATGGATCCATATGGAGAGCTCTTGTGTGGAACTGAGTGCTGCAGTGACCTATATGGGATTTAATGTTTTTTACAGTCCAAAATTGACTATCTGGTGATGGTTTGAAGCACTGCCCATGATTAGGACTGTGTTGTGTGTGTGTGTGTGTGTGTGTGTGTGTGTGTGTGTGAATGTATGCAGTGTGTGGGCAGCAATGGCGTAAACATCAATGCTGCAACCAACAAAACACACCAAAAAAATCACAGCAAAAAACTTTGCGTGGGTGGCCTGGCTGGGAGTGTGAATCCTGGCCTGACTCACTGTCCCAGTCCAGCCCTGGTGTTCAGTGTGACGATGAGATGTTTTGGTATTCGATGTCCACTTTTTTTCTCTCCAGGTTCATTGGTCGCGATGATACTTGAGCATTGATGCATGTGATGATGTCGCTTAATTCTCAAAGATTTGGAAATGTAGAACAAAGTCATTTTTTCACACCATCTTTCATCCAGTTAAATCTGCCCCGATCCATACTGCTCCTCTTCTATTCAGACTCTGGAGGCTCCTCTGTCTCCATCTGCAGCTCCTAAAAATCTCCTCCAGTCCTTTAAACATCCTCTTCAGGAGGGCGACAAACACAACAGTCTGGAAACAGCAGACAATGTGCAGGTTGAAGTCATTTCTTCACAGACAGAGTGAAAATTAAAGCAAGAACTGTTTCAAAATCTTTCAAAATTTTCCAGTAATTCTTTATGGAAGTTCTCTGTCCAGTCATGTAACTTGCTTTAAGCCAGCTGTTTAATAGGATTAGTCGGATAATAAAGGAGAGAGATTTTAGCCTGATTATCGTGGGATTAGATAAAGAAAACTGAATTAATTACATCTCTACTCTGCTGTATTTCAGAGGGAAGTATTATACCTCTTACTCCACTATATTCATTTGACAGATAAAAACAAAAAGAAACATAAGATAAGCATATCTAATACATCATATTGTACATTAAATATTGTTAAGAATCAACCAGTGGCTCCCCACCATTTGACCTGTGACCCCTTTTAAAATAACATAATGCAGCTGGGACCCTTTGCCACATTTCAGATGTCTGTCACATTTGTCTGGTGGCTCTTTAGAGGGGCCAGACCTCTTTATTAGGAGTCACTGAAAAAATATAATAATGCTATGTACATAATAATGCGTTTGTATTCTGTGGGATTTTAAATGCTGGACCCAAACACAACAAATGATGATAATCTAAAGAACTTGAAGAATATGTTTACTTATTGCTGGTATTGGTTCATAAAGCTTTGATCTTATGTGTGTTAGAAGGCCCAGGCCCCCCCGAGGCCATATGTATGTTCCTCCTCTTCCTCTCTCCATACTTTCTTTCTCATCATCTCCAGTAATGCGATGCAATGGTTAAGTTTGTTGTTTGTTTTGGTGATTGAAACATCACAGTAATTCCTAAAAGGAGACATCATATAAGCAGCAGGTTTTGTCTCAAATAAAAATCAAGCCAACTACAAAGTGGGTCTGATTTTTCACTAGTTTTGTCCCTCATACTCACCCGTCTGACTGCTTGTGTTTCTTGAACTGCCAGACTTTTTTTCAGTGACGTCAACATGTTTCCACATTCAACAGAACAGTTTTAATGTAACTGATAATCTGAAAACCAGGACAAACTTTTAACATGCGATTTAAAAAAAAGATGTAATAAACAAGAATTATGCTTTAGGGATCTTTTCTTTTAACTTTCAGTTATATGTTATACTGTATGTTTATTCTGCCTGTTAATTTTAGAGCTGTGAGCTGCAGCAACTGGCAGGCCGACAGACTGCAGAACAACAGCTGATGTGTTTGTTTAAGATAAGAAAGCAGCTGATAATCAATACAAACCTCGTCAATAAACTGTGGAGATAAGAGACAGGGATAGCTCTGACTAAAAATACCTATAGATACCACAGAGTTTTGAGGAAGGAAAAATAGTTGGAAAAATATGCAGTTTTTAATATTTACTTCTTGCTGGATAATATAAACATGATGTTTTTACTTTTTGAAGGTTTACTTTCGTGTTACTTCCAGTATCATATTTGTTTTAAATATGTAAATGTGTTTTTTTCTAGACACAATGAATTTTACGTTTCTCACAACTCAAACAAAAGTCATGCAACAAAGAAATTCATAAACACATAATCAATAAATGTTTATATTAAAAGGAAAATATGTCACATTAGCTCACAGTTTGTGCAAACAGACAGAATACACAGAGTTTAAAACAAGAAACGCTGCGTCTTCTTTTACAAAGAAAAAAATCACATTGAGCTACAGATTCTGAAATGACAAAAAAAACATACTTTTCATAAAAATCTTATGTACAGCTTCCTTCACATACATTCTGTTCTTCAAATCATCATAGACACACAGACGACCTTCCACTGGAAGAATAATTCTTAAGAAGCAGAGACACACACAGTTTGGATGAGATGAACTTCAGCTGCATTCAGCATTAAACTCAATTCATTTTTTTAAAGAGACTAAGCATGAATTTGTGTGAAAAGCTGAATAGTTATAAATACAGAGAACCTGATAAATACCCTGCTGTAATCAGTGATATATTTTGAGTCTGTGCCCTCCAAACTAATATCTTCTGTTTTAACAATGCCATTCATGAAATGTTCAAATCCATCAGTGGAGTCATCTTCTTTGAAAATATTATACTGATTTCTACAAATTTCTCGAAACAGGGGAACTGCAATGAAAAGACTGGAATTAGCTCGTATGAATGACTTGCTTAATTGTCAGTAGAAACTGATTGGTCAGCTTAGATTTTACTGATTTCTTGAAAAAGCTCCAGTTGAGCCAGTAGTGTGGTTCAAGTCCACTCAACCCCCAGTCCTTAAAATGATCCTCCATTTTACAAGCAGCAATGAACAGCTACATTTATTACTGAAGACCTCCTGCACGTCCTCATAAATCACAATGTCACAGAAGGTCCCCATAAACCACAACCCAGTATAAATGCCGAGGTTAGAATCCGGAAAACTAAAGGGTGCACGTCTTCAGGCACGAAGGATCAACTCCTGATTTCCAGTTTTCAAATATTTCCCTCCTGTACTACTACTGTAGCATTTTGATACAATAAAATAAATATATTTCTTGACAGCTTATAAAGCTCTGAATGGGTTTGGAAACTGATCTTTAGTCCTCATAAGGCAGCTTGTACAGCTCATTGTTTCACCAAGGTAAATCCTGGTGGTGTGTCCAGCGTCCATTTTGTACAAAACCATCAGAAGAGTAGAAGAAGAAGAAGAAGAACCAGTGACAGATGCAGGAAACAGCTGGTCCGAACTGTCCTGATAGCTGACGATCGATACCAACGCACCTCCTCTGAGTCATCTGTGAAAGAGAGAAAGATATTTATAAGGAAATTGACTCAATTTTGTATTTATTTGTTACTTGCAACTTCCTCATTTCATCATTTTAAAGGTTACTTCTGCTATTATGTATGTAGTATCTTGTAACTTTTATATTTATTTTTCAATGCTTCATTTTGTTTACAGCAGATACTCAATGTGTACAGCATTTATTTTTCAAGGTTACTTATCTGTACTCTAAACTGCATCTGTTAATTATTCCTCTAGCTGCTGTGACATTTCTCTTTCCATTAGGGGTCATGTTTATCCTAACTTGTACTTCTTTAGTTCCTGAGAAACATGCTTTTCTCTGGGAGGCAACATTTGAGAAACACTGTATGATATGTTGGCACAAAACACAGTGGTTTTCAGAGGTGAGGGAGCCAGCGAGCTCAAAGGTTCTTCAACCACCGAACAAAATATATTGATCTAGCAAATAAAACATTATCATAAATATGGTAATCCAACTAAAAAACAAAATGCTTTGTAATTCGTTGTATTACTAATGCAGGGTCCCTACTTAAATTCAAATTTATGACAGAAACCTGATCTTTAATAAGAGATGAAATGCTAATGCTAATAATCGAAAGGCAACCCACATAAACATCAACATTTTCATCAAGCCCTGTCCTCTCTCATCTGGAGACAGCTGGACAGTGAGTCATTTCACACCCCGAAGAATGAAGGTGGAAAGTAGCTGAGCGTGGACTCAAGCTTCAACTTCAAATGTGCCCAAAAAATGTAACAACACTTAAGAAAATGTGGCACAAAATTGCTGAGAAAAACAACTTGACGTTTTAGCGTTTTAACACTGAAGAAGCCAGATGTGAGGAAGCAGTCAGGGTCTGAGCTTCTCCCTCTAGCTCTGTTTTTTCATCCTACACATTATTTCTGTCACAACAAACAGGTGCATCACTGTGAACATCCTCCGTGAGACTGTTCAGACTATAAAAATGCGTGCCTTTATCCCCCAGTCTAAACAATATCGGGTCTCCCCCCTCTCAGTCACTGCAGGATTTTCACCTTCGAGTGCGGGTGTCCGGATTTGCGATGTTTTCAGACAAGTCGTGAAAACCACTCCTTTTCTAGTCTAGAGCAACCCCTACCTACTCTACTCTTTTGGAAAAGTTGTGTTTACGGTTGAGAAAAATGTATGATTAGCGTGAAGTGAGGGCTGAAACAGAGAGAAAAAGATGCATATTTTTTTATATATATTTCTATTATATTTAGACGACTTAATGTGGGAGTACTCGGTGTCGTTGTCCTGGACTGTGTGTGTAGAGGTTGACTGTTGTGACAGTTTTTTGCAATTTGGAAGAAAAGCTTTGAACTGCAAATGAGCAGGCAGGGCTTTTGGGCATTTAGACGTGTGTTTGTACTCAGTGGGAGTTTTCTGTGAACAACAGCTTTTGACAGTCTGACTGTCGGGCGTCAACAGCTCGTCTACACCTTTGC
Organism: Zanclus cornutus; assembly: GCA_029814745.1. NCBI lineage: Eukaryota > Metazoa > Chordata > Actinopteri > Acanthuriformes > Zanclidae > Zanclus > Zanclus cornutus. Next base: position 203,870 of record JAQQZW010000011.1, on the reverse strand, counting down.
TGTTGAAAGGACAACATGGAAAACCGCGGACTCACACGGAGACACGGAAAGGAACGAACACAGACTTTGACTCAGTCCGTTAAAGTGCACGAACACGCCCAGAGATGAGTTTTAAAAAGCCGAATCTACCCTGAACTCCATCACCACATGCTGATGACAAAACACTGCCTGACATTTCAAGTCTCTGCTGTTTGACTTTAATAGAAATAAACTGAAACGGCTGCCTGGGAAGGAAAAACATAAATCAACCTAAAACTGATGAATGACTTAGAAAATGATCAGCAGATCCGGGCATCGGCAGAAAAGGCAGAAGTGAAACTTCATCATTCCAAATATATGAGTGGTTCTTGTATGTCTTACCGCAGTCTTTATGGAAGACGTGGGGAAACAGTGCAGGATGCCGTAACCACAGCGACAGTAGGAGCATCCTTTCTGAACCAATTCACCATGAGGAATCGAACCGCAGCTACTACAGACACACAGCAAACAATAACTGATCACTTTAGGGAGCGATTCATTTAATAATTGCCAATTTATCAAAAATGCGCAGCTGAGACTTGAGTGGAAACGCAGGGCAGTGAGCGGCAGGGCGTCGTGTTGTTTTCTTGTCATTTACCTGATGCGCTGGTCGTACTCGCAGCTCCTCCCTGTGAAGAACGGAGGGCAGGCACAGAAGCTGCCCAGGATGCAGGTTCCTCCGTTCTTACAGCAGCTACGACTCTGCTCGGCACCTGCAAGAAGAAAGACGTCAGAGTTGCTGACAAGAACACCTCAAACTCACTGATTTCCCTCAAATAGACCACATAATTGTACAAATCCCTTCAACATTAACAAGACTTTACTTTCACGTAGTTAAAAGAATTTGCTGTGGGTTGGATTATTGGAGGCTGTGGAGTAAAACCTTGTGGATTTCAGACCATTTTGCCTTTTACCTCCAACTAAAATGGATTCTCCATATTTCAGACATAAACTCTAATTAGGGGAAAATTAAATTTCGGTTCCGACAAAATATGATCAACCAATAGGAGTGAGGTCAAAGGTCACAGAGGGTTAGGTGAGGGCTCCTCAGCTGTGAACAACTTCTTTAAGAATGTCTCTTTTTTACAAATGTTTACATTTATTGCCAGATTTTGTTTTCTACATCTGGATTGTTTTATTAAGTTTAAGTTTATTCATTTTATTTGATTACATTACATCCACATACATTAGTGTTATTAATTTGGCTACTGTCCCTTGTCTTCCTCTGTGAATCTTCGTCCCCTAATTTTGCCTGTTTTATGGGTTCGATTGTTAGTTTGTTGTCTTTTAATTTATTTATTGACTGTATTTACTTTGTTTTTGGTTAGAGACCTGTAAAGCATCCTGCTATAGGTGTTTTTATATTAGCAGGTTATGGGACTCTGTGAGACCAGTTGAAGGCTGCTGCAGGGCCCTCAGACCTCAGGTTGAGCCTCCCTCTCTGCCTGTATCTGTATCTGTGAGATAAACCAGAGTCTCCATCTGGCAGCGCATTCCTGTCGTCCTCTGCTTCACATCAGCAGACAAACACTGAGAGTGAGAACAAACATCTGAAAATAACAGAAAAACACTAAAACTAACTGACGGCGGCCTGAAACATCCAAAGACTCCTCCTCAGCCCGTCTCACTTTCATTTTTGTTTTCAAAACTGGAAAAAAAGAAGTTTAATTTGAAACTTTAAAGCCAAAAATACTGACACTTAAAGAACTTCTTTACGAAGAAAGTCTGCCTCTGATAATTATTATAATAATGTATGAAACTAAAATCTGAGTTTGTCAAGTTTGAAAAACTGTTTCAAGACTTTTGTAAAAGAAAATAAAAAGTTTTCTTTCTGCACATTTCGCTTTGTATTCTTAAAAAATAAATATTGAAAGAATGCAAAAATTATGCTACCAGAGCAAGTGTCAGTTGGAAACTTATGCACTCTAATACAGGATACGCAATTTTTTTTGCAATCTTGTGTTTTTAATATATTTCGCAAAAAATCTCAAGTTTTTTTGTTCCTTCATTTTTTTACCATAAAATCTTATCTACTTACAATTAGTGGGAAAGCTGAAGGTGCTGCGGAAATACATTTATATTTATCCACAGCAAATCATCTTTTTATATACATTTATTGATATTTTTCCACATTATTTGGCTCATTCTCATGCACCTGTTTCAATCTTTTGCGTTCTGAAACTCAGGCTTTTCTGAACACCGGGGTCAGAGGTCCAAACAGTCTCCACGTCCCAGCAGATGAGGAGATCTGAAAGTTCTGTAAAAATGTCTTTTCATACGCACATTTATTTCTCACATATTCATTCATGTTCTGTTAACTTCTTCCGTAAAGATTTTCATTTATTTAAAAAGGAAGACCTGGCTGAGTGTTTTTGACTCTACAAGGAATAAATTGTGATGGGAAAATGTTTTAAATGGTTGTATGTATTCACTTATTTACGTATTATGTTCTGTTTATCCTGCTACATTTCTCTATGCCTAAAACTAACAAAAAGACATATTTTCCAATGTTTCTGCTGAAAAAGTTGATTACTGGTGGAACTTCCTTTTGACAGAATGTTGGTTTGCTCCTAAGCCTCCGTTTTACAAGAGAAAACAAGTGATTAGTTTTTTTGTTGTATGCAAGCCGTCCCTGTCTGTCAGTTTTGGGTTAAGTGAGAAATTCTTTCCTTCGTAGGTTTCCGGGGGTTTCCGCCTCCATCTGTTCATACAGTGGCTGAGTGTGAACTTACTGCCTGTGAGGCCGATGAAGGGCAGGACGGCACTGGCATCGCGGTGTTTACGGTCACCACTGTTTGATGAGCTCACTTGGGTAAACTGACCCAAGAAGTCCTGCGAGGGCTGCAGGGATTTTGGCACAGAGGAAGAAGAAGAAGAAGATAAGGATGGAGCCGAAGAGGTGGAGGAGGAGGGTGGAGAGGAGGTTTGGACTTTGCTGCACTCGTCTCCCTCACAGCCTAAAAAATAAAAGACATAAAAGATCAACTCTCTGTGTTTCCATTTCTGTACAGCATGTAAATCGATGAGCAGTCATTATTTTGAATTGTGTAATCCATCATATTGAGCATCATTATCTGCATTAGTCTCTGCTAAAGTTACATTGTCGTGAGGTGAAGCAGTGCAAATCAATCTGCACATCTCTTAACTGCATAACCATGCAAAATGCAATGCTAAAATCCAGAGCTGAAGGCCACTGTCATGAAATGAATGGAAACCCATGGCAGCCCAGAGTGGGATGATACATGTATCCTAACATAGTAAAAGTGTACAACCTTTCAGGTGAAAATAAGAAATGTAAGAAAGTAGTCCAATGATCTGTCAGTTAAGTTTAAGTTCAAACCAAAGCCAAACACTGACCCATATGACTGACTACACCAGAGACACGTTGTTTCAGAAAAAATGCACAGATATGTCAAAATTCAAATATATGCTATTGTTTCTCCTACATAAAATAAATCAGAAGAAGAAGAAGAGAAGTTTGTGTGCTGAAGGTGCGAAACTGACCTGCAGCAGGCAGAGCATCAGCAGAGCGGACACAGATCGCTGCACAGAACACAACCCTGAAAACATCCAAACGATTCAAACAAACTTTTAGTTAAAACGAACAAGATATTCGTTCAAAATATTCAGCGCAGGAAATGAACAACAGCCTCTTTTCTTGACATCACGGATTCACTTCGTCCTCGGACTCACCTGAGCAGCTGCGACCAACTCATTTTACTGGAGAAATGAAAGACAATCCAAAATAACTCCGTGGATTTTCTTCACTGATTCAAATCAACGTCAAATCAATTAAAAGCAATCGCCAACAGATCTTTTCCTTGGATAAATTATCCTTAAAAAAAAATGTAAAATATTTCCAAAACAGCAAAAACGCAGATTCGTCAGAAGAAAGTAAAAGTGTCCATAAATAAAGTTCCGCTCCTGAATGAGTTCACTTCGCTGTTTCTCTCCCCCTCCGTCGAGTTTAATGAAACGATAAATGAAGCGATAATGAGACCTGAAGGTAATAAAAATGCACACATGCAGCAGTTAAGTCCTCCTGCAGTGAGACTCCTCGATCTGCGGCTGATTGTTGCCTCTGAAACTTGCGCTCTGCTCTCCAGGTAGCTCTCATGGAGGGGGGGCTGGGCTCCGGAAGCCCCGCCCACTCCCGATCGCTCTGTTTCCGTCTGTCTGAAGTGTCCATATGGAATCAACAATAATGGAAACTTTCCGAAAAAGAAATTACAATGATAATGAAAAAAAAATGTAGTTCATATATTCTGAGAAATTTATTAAACAAACAAAACCTCAACTTCTCATAAGCTAAGAAGAATTGCGACAAATTCCAGCTGATGGTATAATTTCTCAACCACACAGAAACATGTCATCCTTTATCTTATCTTTCACAAGTATTCGGAGATGCTGAACAGTAACAATATGTTTTAGTTCTCACTAGTTAAGTGTGACTTTACTGGAGGAAGAGCAGCTAAACCCTTCAGTGCAAACAGTGAAAGTGAAGTGACATTTACAAAAACGAGAGAACGCCTTGATAACAGACAGTATTCATGCTATGTGTCTGTTGATGTTGCCGAGTATTAAATTAACATAGAAGAACGATAACTGAAAATCTCCTCAGCTGAGAAACTTTGAATTTCATGTCTCTGGTTTATGAGTAAATTCGGGCTTTTTCTTAATTGCTTGTTGTTGTTGTATAAATGAAAAACCTCTCGAATCTCCTCTCGCTCTCTCTCACCTTCCACCTCCCCCCCCCCCTTCTCTGTCTCTCTCACCGTCCTCCCTCTCTTCATACACATGCATAGTAACCTCACTCGCCCATCCAGTCCTGCCTTCACATGTTAATGACCCTGCTGCTTAAAGGAAATCCACCTTTAAAGAACATGACCCCCCTTCTCAACCTCAGACAACAACAAGAAGCTTTATTTTTCTATTATTATTATTATTATTATTTTCATTATGCATACATACATGCATACATACATACATACATACATACATACATACATACATACATGCATAGGGTGAGTATTATGCAATTAAACTCAGTTTAATTTAATGGAGCAACGTTAAGACTTCCCTAAATAAATACATCAGTAAATCATTGAAGGATTCTGTAAATCTGTCCCTTGTGGCATGGAGAGAGATTTAACAGTGATTAGACTTTATGTTGGGAAATAAAATAAAGAATCTTTCTTTTATGGGTCTACAATGTCCTTTAAAGCTTCTTTAATGTAATCTTGTACTAATTATAAAGAAAATAGACAGTTATTTAAGTTTAGTTTGGATATTCAAAGCTCCGTTCAAATAAAACTTAAAACAGAATAAAAAAAATGAGAAGTCCAAATAATAAGAACGATAAAACTATAAATAAAAGGGCATTCTTTTACTTTCCTTCAATGATTTCCATTAGATTTGAGTTAAACATGGCCCAAACTTGGGAATTTCCACTTTTTCAATCATTTTTCAAGCTTTTGAATGATTTTTGGGGAGCAGGGTTAGGATGTGGTTTGGAATGGTTGACTTTTTAATCATAATCCTATTTTTGCATTTCTGTTTTATTTTTTGCAAAATGTAATAAAACACATTAGTCATGGAAATCAGTAACTGTGCAGGAGTTCAAAAAGCAGGTTATATCATCTGCAGCTGAGTGAGCAACAGACGCTTCACTGTGTTAAGGATGGATGAGTGAGCAGAAGTACACTCTCATTTCTCTTTTATCCAACGCTCTCGTTTTATTTTTTTGTCCTTAACCTTCAACTTTTATTTTCTGGAGTAAAACCAGGAATGACCCCCTCCCCCTTCATCCCACTTGTGCTAATCTGTCCCTGCTTTGACCAGGGAGGGACAATCAGAGGTGGAAATGGGTATTTTGTAATCTGCGCAGCATCACAATGCAGTCTGATCTAATGCTAATACACAGCAGGAGAGTCAGCAGCAGGAGGGAAAACCTGATCTGCACACAACAGGAAGTCTGCATGCGAAAGCTCTCAGACTGCTGCAGAACACAGAGGGAAAGAAGAAGACACAGACGTATGAAAGAAAGCACAACTTTATTATTATATGATGAATCAAAGAAAGTCTTCCTCCTGAATGGTGGTGGGCTGCAGTGGTGTTCACGGCCACGTAAGGACACAGCAGTGACTTTCAGATCAGAGTTTTTAATCTGAGCTGCACTGTTTGACCCTACTTAAGCTAATATACCCCATAATGAGCCTTAAGGAAGCTACTTCTAACCTCCACTGACTGACACCTTCAATAAAAGTACAAGGGGTGGTTTCATCCATTGAGTGCTTCAGAAAGATTTTTAAAAGATTTTCTTTGAGTTATGTGTTGAGACTAGAAACTCCCTCTCTATCTATCTATCTATCTATCTATCTATCTATCTATCTATCTATCTATCTATCTATCTATCTATCTAAAGTAGTATAAAGCATAAAGTAGCTTACAGCTAAGGGTGATGAGAATTTTATTAACTTTTCCCATATTTGATCATAAACCAAAATATTAGACAAAATTAGACGCTGAACTATTGATGAATAAGAGTCATTACAATTCATCCTAAGGGGAACATTAACGTGTATACTGAAATTTTATGGCAAATGGTCCTATTGTTGTTGAGCTATTTTACAAGATGAATTAATATTTGACCTTTTGGAGACTCTAAAGGAAAAGCCAAACGATCACCAAAGTCAGGAATCATTTTTGGGGGGGAACCATGAATGCACAAAGTTTCATCGCAATCCATCTCCTGCTTGAGTTTGGACCTTTACTCAGCAAATAAAAGACACAGCAAATAAAATAGTGAAGTCAGTCACGTCAATTACAGCACCTGAACATTGGAGAATGTATTTATAAAGATGTAAAAACAGATGTATAAGAAATAATTTCAGAAACAAGAAATCCTAAAGGACTTTAAGATCAGGAATAAACTATAATTACCCACAATGCCTAAATACAAACAAATAAACACAGTCAGTCACAAAGAAACATCCCTTCAGAAACACAT
>JAQQZW010000010.1:23017837-23029778 GCA_029814745.1 Zanclus cornutus | reverse complement strand
CACCAGCATCACTTAGCATCAAGTTGAATTTTAAGGTGAACACCACGTCATTCTGTATAAAAAAAAAAAAAAAAAACACAACCTCATCACAGTTGCAGTCAGTCTGGACTCCTGGCATTAACAAATAAAAGAGTGGAGCTACCTGGTTGTGGGTGAAGCAGGAATAGTATGAAGCTCTGAAGGTGGTGAAGCCATTCATCTTGAAGGTTCTGATGGTGTAACCACAGTGTGATGCAAGCTGCTCAGTGATTAGGTGGACACCATCTCTATCTGCGTCAGGACAGACAGAGTGAGCACCACGGTCAGTTGAGGACACAAACATTGAAGAACTAAGAGACAGTTGTACAAGTGTACCACAGGCTTTAGTTATGAGGACGAAAGACAAGTTGTGTTTATGGAACATGAAGAACTGACCTACAGCCTCAAAGCGAGGCGTATTTCTTGAGGCCACGTGGATCCATAGGTAACGATCCCGACACTCCGACTGAACTACAGTCTCTGCAAAACCTAAAAAAAACCCAGGAAATCTGATATAGGTCTGCCACAAGCAATTAGTGTTAGGAAACCAAATTTTCTCTATCATCTAGTGGGTTCATGGTCTCCAAGAAATGCAGAGGTTCAAGTTACAGTTTGTGTGGTTGTTAAGAAAACAAGCACAAAGAAAGCAAATAAGCTGTTAAAAAAAGGATTTTTCAAATGAAAAACCTTACAATCAACACTTAAAATGACTTGGTTAGAGATCCTGTCAATTCACCAGTAAAGACTGTAAATAAACTAGTAAAACCAGTTTACCTTCCAGTTGACCTTCAGTTGTTGCTTTTTCTGTGAACTCGCAGAAGATAAAGAGAAGTCTAGAAAAAAAAGCAGTGAGCTTCAGTTTTTTCCTGTCCAGTTTTTTACCTGTTCAGACAAATTGTACTCACCCGATGATGAAAGCAGCATTTTTCATGTTGAAACATCAGAAACTGTCTGTGCCTCTTCTGTCCGTTTGTGTGGAGGAAAAGCTTACCCTCTGAAGCCAGGTGGGCTAATCACCTGGTTGCCACAGTAACAAAAGAGCCAGTCAAAGCTGAGACTGATTGAGTCGATTACTGTTGGAGGTTCTCAGCAGGTCCACACTGCTTACTGAAGTATGAAATATTAGTAAATATAAGTTAATATACAGTATGCATCTAAACACTGGCTGAATTCAGATGTCCAGACTTTCCTACACTTGCAGACTTGTGGACCTTGTGGCTGCGTTAACAGGAAGTCCAAAAGTGCGGACTGTCCAAACCCAAAATTAACCCCCAAGGCTCTTCAAGCAGACTTTCTGCAGATGTCCAGAGAGTTTGCTTGGGGTGCATACTCCACCAGACTTCACGGATGTAGTTACCCACAATTCACTGCAGTACAGATTTTTGTATTGTAAAAGATAAAAAATTTAAATTACGAATGTGGAAAAAATACTTTATTAAAATGTAACTTAAATCATGTTTGCCAGAAATAATATTTAAGAACATCATGATACAGAAATTTGTAGAAGTATAGGCTATAGAGCTTCTCAAATGTGTTACTGTATTCTTTAGGGCTGTCTATCAGTGGCTTATATTGCTTTGGCATCTGTATAAGCAGCAAGTTCAGATGGTGGACGTTTAGATTCAGCCACAGTGCTAACTGATACTGACTGACTGTCTGTCTGTGTGTAGGTCCTGGTAAGCCTCCTCTTCTTGGTTCTGGTTTTCACACCAGTGTCGGGAAAGAGTCCAGAGCCCAGACTCTGCAGGGTGGTGAGTAACTTCATCATCCTCATCGGTAGAGATGCATCTGTGTGATTCACACTGAATAGAGTTTCTTCTTTAGAAACTCTTTCATTTAATCTGAGTGAGCTGCTGACATCACAGAACCTTCATAAACATATCAGATCTGTTCCACACTGACAGGTTTACGCCGATATCACATCAGTTCTGTGTATTAGAATAATTCAGGTGTCAGAGTCAGCGTGGGGACATAAATTTTTCCTATCAGTATGACATAATTTCCAACACCTGCTGCTGTTTGATTATCAGCTGATTCCACATCAGATATCTCAACTACATGTAACAAACAGACTGATTTCCTGAGGGCCACTCCTGAGTGCCGGCGAGAGTTACAGGTCACAGTTAGTTCCTCTTGTACCTGAACTTTAAGAACCTCTCTTGTCTTTGGTAACAGGTTCCTCTTGTGTTTCCAGTGTTCACTATAAAACTGTACCTGTAAAAGGGTTTCACATGTACAGCGTTTAAACATGACAGCGTGATGAGGTCATCTGTTCAAGTAACATAAAACAGCACTCATCAGTTAAGTCCTATTTTACCAGCGCTGTGTTGCTTCTGAAAGTTGAAGATCTACAGAAGCCCACAATGGACATCTGCTGAGAATGTAGTGCAGGATATGATGTCTCTAATCCAGTGGTTGTCTCCACATTTACCTTATTAATGTCATCAACAAAGATAACTTCACTAAAATTAACTGAACTAATGAGCTCTGTGTCTCCAGGTAAGCGTCAGATCCAGCAGCTGGGCAGTCAGCTGCAGCTGAACCAGCACTGTTTGGACACAGCTTTCAACTTCTTCAAGATGGTTGTCAGTAAACATTTGACGCGAGGACGAAAGACAGAGCACGTCATCGCAGCGTGCCTCTACCTTGTGTGTCGCACCGAGGGAACACCACGTATCCTAGCAACCAGCTTCACACACTCTGAAATACTGTGCCTTTAGTTGTATCTCTGTATGTTGTTAGTCTGGACATCATTGTCCTCGAAAAGTACAGCTGGTTTTCCTGAACTGTGTTTCAGACATGTTGCTAGACCTGAGTGACCTGCTGCAGGTATGACTAACCTGAGACTATTCGATACCTGCTACTTCAGTCGAGTGTTAGTAAACTAACTAGACTCTCAGTAGACTCTCAGTGCAGTTATAACTGTAGGTTTCATGTTTTCAGGTAAATGTTTACATTTTGGGAAAAACGTTCCTGCTGTTGGCCCGTGAGCTCTGCATCAATGCACCTGCCATTGGTAAGAACATTTATTTACTTATCTTTTTTTGTTACCGTAAAAATGAACTTTACTACACCTGTCAGACATCCAAGTATTTTCACAAGTCTAAATTAACATGTGAAGTAATTACATAAAACCACGCAGGTGGGTAAGGCTTCTTGGAGTGCATGTACAGAACACATTTACTAGTCTGTCATCTACAAGGTTGTCACATTTTTCAAGGCTCAAGCAGTAAAATCCTGCTCTTTAGTAACATCTAGTGGCAGCTCTCACTTTCCACCACATACTCCTGAACTTAAGTAAACAGCCACACATTTTAAATGTCAGTCGCCTCAACTTTAATGGTCAGTCCGTATTTCCTTTAAAAAGCACAGACAAACCAATCAGCTTGTAGTTCTACTTCAACAGCCAATTATCCTCTAGTCCACAGCAGCAGTCTCTCTGTCAGAATCAGAGCGTCTTTGCACTTCGTTGCGCATTCTGACATGATTTCTGACTGATTATAGACCTTGGTCTGTCATGTTCTGATTCAGCAGTAGAAGACAAGCTCAGGGATCTGCCCCCCCTGCACGCCAGTCCCATTGGTACTGTCCGATGAACACTGAAACTGGAAGGTCACTTTCCCACACTGCACCTCGGTCATCCCCTCCTGACCAAAGTAGCTCAGCTCGTTTCCATCCAGGATGGCACTGACCGTGTAGAAGGTGTCCTGTTCGACTTGGGCTGGGTGTTCAAACCACACAGGGAAGATGCTGCTTGATCCGTCGGATAAAAACTTGGTGAGGTTCTGGGCCAGAATGGTTCCCTGCCTCTTCAGTTCAATCTTCACACTGTACTCAGCTTTCCCACTGCTCGACCCATATAGACCAAGTCCACCCATGAAGATCCGTCGGTCTACTGCAAACTGGATGCTGTCGCAGCGACCCCTATAGCGCCATTGGTTGCTGCGGTAGGCTGAGGACTGAAAGCGGTGGCACCTCTGCGGTGTCAGGCCAGTCCGCTTCACCAGAGGAAACTCCAGTCTGGGTTTGTTGGAGGCAGTGAACCACAGGAAGACATCATGAGTCTCTTTTAGCGTCAGGACATCAGATTGTGCCACCCCATCTGCAAACTCCTGCAGTGTCATGGAGGGGATCCGGAGCAGGTACAGAGCTTTACCCAACACCACCCGCTGGTGTGTGGGGTTCACCACCAGGCCCTGACGTCGACACTCGGCCGCCGCCCAGCTTAGGACCGCCTGGAAAATAAGGACCTCGCAGATGTTGAGTGATTCTCTCTGCAGAATGATCTCCAGCGTTGGCAAATCAATCTCACAGAAACCTTCAGATCGCAGAGCGAGTTCAGCCTGAGCATCAATCACCTCCCAGCAGCGTTGTGTCAGCTCCGGCTCCTCAAACAGCCGGCTCTGAGACAGCAGGATGCAAGCGTTCTTCGCCTCTAGACTCGTCTCCAGGAAGGTGACGCAGGCTTTCGCCAGAGCAGGAACAATGTATTTCTTAGCAGCATAGAGTGTGGCGAGAACAGTGTCAGCTTCTAACTCGATCTCATCACTGTACATATACCTGAGACAGAACACAGCGGCGTGAGGACACGTGATGGACAGGAGAGACACTACACAGATCAACGTATATTGTACATACAAACCATAGTCTGCTGTACTTAGTTTTTGTACTGGGCTAATTTGCACAGACTGAAGAAATTCAAATTACAGTGAGGAAACACATGTGATAGTTCAACCTTTGCCATTATTGATCCCTTCAGCCGTTGGGATCCTATCAAGGACCGATGGAACCCTCTGTTAACCCTTGAGTCCTTAAAATACCCTGGAACGGACAACTGAGACTCCCACCTAGATCCTTGGCCTTTTCTCAAACACTTCTGAACAAGTTATGCTGGAGAGGCAGCTGTAGTTTAGGTGGTTAAGTGGGTTGTCTGTTATTTGTAAGGTTAGTGGTTCTATTACTGGCTGCCCTTTTCCATATGTAAAAGGGTCTTTGAGCAAGATGGGCAAATGTAAGGAACAATGGGAGGTCTCCTTGAACAAAGCATCTGTAATGGTGAGACCTCCTTAAAAAAGCAGCTGAATCCTGAAACTGTCCTGACTGTGGAATTCTGACTTAATCTTACTGAAAAATTCGGAGAACAAATTTTAATAAGATTAGTCTCTTTGTTTCTGTTTTAATCAGTTCTGGTTGTATTTTTGAACGCAGCTGTTCGTTCACTTGTCATTTAAAGAAGAGTCTCCAGACTGGACTTACTTTAACAGAATGAGGAAAGCAGCCGGTTCCACATCAGGAATGTGAATCTCAGACTGACCATCAGCAAGATATCCATAAAACATGGCTCCAAACACCGAGCTGCCCACCGCCAAGACGTACTGCAACACAGAGACAGGGAACCAATCAAGTCTAAACCTAAGACAACATGGCAGAAAGTGCTTAACACACAGTCACATGACAGTGATGACTCATGTCACAGCTGTTCTACTGTGAGAACAACACAAATTTTTTTTTAGAGAGAGAGAAAGAAAGAGAGAGTGTGAGGGAAAGCACCAGGTTTTCAGCAGTATGCTGCATTGCTTTGCTCTGCAGAATAGCACTCTGTAATTCCCAGTTGTGTATGTAATGACAGGTGAGCGTGACATACAAGTCAGTAGTAAGTGCTGTCTATGAACCTGTGGTCAGAGACCGATTTTCAGCATTGTCAACTGAGCATGCAGCTCATTTGCATCATCATAAAATTTTGTCTTCAGTTTTGTGGTAATGTTTTTTCTTGATGGGACAGTAAAGCATGTTTTTTCATGTTTGACATGAGGGTCGTTGTTGCTTTGCATGCCTGTCTTCAAACTTGCGTCGTCTGGTGTTGATCAGTTGATCCTGCTAGGTGCTGCGCTCTCTAATGACTGTGCATGTGATGCTAGCTTCACCTTGCAGAGTTTGCACTGCACCTCATGTTCATTCAGTTTTTTGAAGTACACACAGACCTTTCTGGTGGGCTGTTGTGGTTTCTACATGGTAAATGGACTGCATTTATGTAGCGCTTTTCTAGTCTTTCGACACAAGCTTTACAACACAAGTCAGCACACAAACATTCACACATTCTCGCTTCTCTACAAAGTGCCAACTTGCTCATCAAGAACTCATACACACACATTAACACACCAATGGAACAGCCATTGTGAGCAATTTGGGGTTCAGTATCTTGCCCTCAACATGCAGAGGAGCCGGGGATCGAACCTCTGACTTTCTGATTAGTAGGGGACCCGCCCTACCTCTTGAGCTACAGCCGCCCTCTCTCACAAGTCTCTCCTGTTTTACAGTGCCATCCAGCTGACCTCACTGCACTGTACCAAATGCTAAACTGCTGCCCTCGTTCAGAAAAGAAGGCGCCACACACATTATAAATAAAGAACAAGGGAAAATACGTTTCTTAAGACAAGTCGATAATGCCATAAAATATTTGATTTTTTTTAAATTAAAAGAATATTCAAAACTCATGATCCTTCCCTTGTCAGAATGGGTGAGTCCAGTTCAGAACAGGTGACGTAGTGGATCAGTGCAGTTCTCATACCTTATGAGCAGGAACTCGCTGAGTTTCTCCTGGACGGCCAACGATGAAGTGAACATCAGCCATCTGCTCGTTGTTGAACATCAGAGCATTTCTGCAGTAAAACAACAAACACAAAATATTTATTTGTCTCTAAATCACAAAACACGAGAGCATCGATTCAGATCAAACTCCACAACTAAACAGCGATGACATTTTCCTCATCTTAACCCACTGATAAACCGCACAATAACTGTATTTGACTGGATTATTCTTTGTATCGTTTGGGCCAAACTGCAGCTCTGTGAGACAATTAAAGTTTAGTTTTTGTGTTGAGTTTATCAGCAAATGTTTTATATCCAGAGGAATATCTTTTCCATTTAAAATAAAAATGATATTCACTTATTCTTCAGTTATTCAGAGAAATTATAGTCTTTAATATGTAGATTTTAAGTTTGTCTGCAGATAAATGTCACACCTGATCCGCTGTTACTGAATGTAAAATTCTCGGGCTTCCACTGGTAATTAATAGGAATGAATTCATTAAACACTGTGTTTTAAAGAGTACTTTCAGAAAACTTTCCACAAAATTCTTAAAAAAATATAAGCCTGTAACTTAAAGTATTAAAGACCTTTCTCACAAAAACTAAAAACAAAATACATATTTTCCTCTAATTTTACTTCATAAATCAATTCCTCCTGGATCGTTTTTCATTAAAAATGACAGATTTACCTCCATCTGAATAACCATTTCATTCCATTAAACTATTACTGTTTCCCTCTATGAAACAGTGATATTTGACTGAATAAATACTGAATAATTATTGTTTTCCTGCTGTCCAATCAGAGCAGAGTATTGTGCTGACCGCTCTCTGAGTGTTGGCTGTGTTTCCGTCCAGCCATCTCCCTCCTCTCTGGTGTTGTTGCCGATGTTTGGTTGAACGGCGGCGGCCTGGTTTCTGGCCAGTGGCTCCAATTCACTCAGCTGGATGAAACTCTTTTTCGCCTCCACCTTGTTACTGTGAGGGAGGCTGGTGGAGAAAAGTTCAGCCGCCATCTTCTCCTTCTCCTCCTCCTCCTGGTCACAGAGCCTCACAGCATGATGACTGCTTCCTTTAAGAGAGGCAGAGACAAAAAGCTGCGGTAAAGTCGGACAGTTTTCAGCAGCCTTCAGTCTGTACAGTCTGTAGTGACAGCCACATAAACACACTGAAAATGTTAACAGCCAAACACAGGAAATAATCACAAGACAACAGCTTTCTTAATTGATCTGTCAGAGCAGATGTTATTTTAAGAATCCTCACATTGCTCTGACCAGAAGTGTTTGTGTTGCTAAGTACTTCAATAATTAAATCAGTCCAGTGTCAACATAAAAATAGACTACAACTATGATATATGATGTTCATGCCATTTATGATTTGTCATATGTATTTAGTCTCTGACTACTTATAATTGTCACCATTAGCCAAACATGTATTCTGTTGACAGAATAAACTTTCAGAATCAGACAAATTAATCCAAATCTCTGCAATTCAACGAAAATGAAACGTTTCTTTAGAATGTCTTTAGTGAACATCTAAGCCAATCAGCTGTTAGATCTCTTTCTCCTGAAACTTGTTTTAGTGTTCCTGTGAGCATGAGTGAAAACAGATGATTAAACTTTTGTTAAGATTGTTTTTGACATTTTCTTTCATTGATCAGTTGACAAAACGGGAGGTGGAGAGCAGAGGATCTTTAGCAGCTGATGCCCATATACATCTCCTTTGCTTTCTAAAAACAAACATTCACTGAACTGCAGATTATTTTCAACATTAATTTTAGTCAGTGAAATATTAGAACAAGATGAAACATCTTTTCTCATAGCGCACAGAGACACTTGTTTTATTCGACCAACCGACACAAAGAGATGCAGTTTAGCTCCAAATCAAATCATCAGAAGCTGGAACCAGATGATGCTTCACTTGAAAACTGACACAACTGATCGATTATCAAATAGTTTTCAGTTAATTTTCTGTAACTTAACTAATTATTTAATGGACTGATGTCCTAAGCTCTGTCAAAGTAAACTTACTTTCTTACTAACGGGGAACAATTTCATACATTTACCACTAAACATCAGTTGGAGTGCAACAAAACATTTTTCAGCTTTCCTGAAGAGTTTAGCGGTTTTTCTGGTTGTCTTTGTGAGATGCTGAACAAGTGTTTCCATGGAAACACCAAAATCTGCTCAGCATCGGAGCAGCAGTGGCTCGAGACCATCGTTAACAGCAGAGCAGAGCAATCCGCTTTGTTGTGTTAGTCTCATTCAGGCATGAGATGCTTTTAAAGTGATGGATTCATGTATTCATACACTTAACTTAAAAAAAGTCATTTCTGTGCATTTCAAATCATGTATAGAAATGAAGACACATCAAGATGCATCTATAGTCCTTTCTTCATGGCATTGGAGTCCTCTGAATCGGAACAGAACTGAATGGTGAGGTGCTCGGAGATGACACCCCCATAGCTGAATCTGACTAGCTGTTTGGTTTATGTTCTGGGACCCCACGGGAGGGCGGGGTGTTGTGGTGGTCAGGGTGAGGGTCTGTACTCAGTGATCACTGGTTACAAACCTTTGATGTTCAGCAGAAGATTGATGATGTAGAAAGTGAGTCACAGGATTTTAAAGAAGACACAGGAAGTGTTTAGACTGTATGACAACAGTTTTGTCACGTGTAGCCTACCTGTCTACCCCCATTTTCTGCTCTTATTTAGTAGTTTGACTGTCAGCAGCAGCAGTGTTCAGACAGATGTACCATGAGTGTATTATGTTGAGCCTATTGCAACAAAGGTGGTTCTCTGAACATGGTGAGATCACCTTGGTAATTTAGGCTGCACACATGACTCGCTCAAGACCAGATTATGGTCAGAGTCCTGGATTGAAATCAGCTAAAAGCGCCATCATTTCCCTGTTAAACTGTGAGAAGTTCTTTTCAGAGAGTTTAGAGACAAAGTGATCAAATGGCTTTTTCTGACAATATTCTCTATGGGCGATATGCATTGAATCCCAGCTGAAAGAATACCTGACATATGAAAAGTTGTTGGGCTGTGTGTGAGTAATGTTACAGAAGGGTTAGGGTTGATTACAGAAGGCCAAACTCTATCAGTGGGAACCCTCGTGCCTTCAGTTGGTGATGCAGAAAATCTGTAGACTGAAGGCTGAACTCTCCAGGGTTGTTCTTGCTTTCACTCAGCTCCTGAACGTGTTTGTGGTGTTCCACGTTCCTGGCAACAGAAGAAACCTTCATAAAATTGCAGGTAGCACACATTAAGATCGCCATGGTGTTTACTTGCATAGTGAATGTATGAATATAACCCAACATAGCTTTTCTCCGGGGCACAGGTGCAGTGACATCGACTTGTGTACTCGCTGACACCAGATCCAACATTTTAGGCAGCATCGGTGGCCAATGACGTTGCCAATATCAGAGCAACCCGAATTATTGAGACAATAAATTTCCTGAAATCAGCCTCAGTGTGAAGTCTTGTCTGTGAGCCTGTGATTTCTATTTTAGTCTCCATAATATCTCCAGCTTGGCGTTGCACATGCTACTGTTCTAATCCTCAAATTGTGGTTTGTGTCAGGTTAACGGACGTCGACATGACATCAGTGTGGCAGTGTTCCCTGTCACATACGAGATTCTGTGTCCTGATTTCACTCCTACATCGTCCTTGAGACACATGAACAAAATATAAAAGGATACCATGAATCTGATCAATACTGCGATTCATGGTCAGGTCACAGTGTAACGATTGCTCTAACAGGAGGCATGGTTATCGATAATCAATAATCATCCCGTCAGTTCACTTAAACTGACCTCAGTTCTGCCGCCACACACCGACAGCTGTGCGTGCTCGCGCTCCGTTCATGTTGCGGTGATGATGTCGTTATTAGCTTCTTGCTGATAAATCTCATCGACACCGATCAACCAACCGAATGAAGCAGACAAGTTTGACCGAACAGACCGAGAGCGTCGCTGTGTTTTACCTGTCAGACTTCCGACGGCGGTGTGATCTGCGGTCAACGTTAATGACACTCCGACACGAGCTTCTGTTTGTCTCTGCGGACGCCATTTTACATTTAACTGCCGCTACATCCGCCCTCACCGAGCTCCCCCGCAAGATGGCGACAGAGCGCGGGAAAACACTTAGATAAGTCATTTTACAGTTCGACATCTACAAAACAAAATCAAAGGTTAAAAAGAACATAATGTTAAAATGTATATAAGCAAATGGAAATTATTCTACTTCGTTTAAGCTACATTAGGTGGTCTCACGTTTATTTGGCATCATAATAAATTCCGTTAACGTAAATGTTCTTCTCTTCTCCTCAACCTCCTCTCCTCTCCTCATCTCCTCCCATCCTCTAACTCCTCCTTAGATCCTTGTCTGTACATCCCCCGATTTGCTCACATGTTGGAGTTTGGGGTGAAGACTCATGAGGTTTCCATGACAGCTCTTCGTCTGGTTCAGAGGATGAAGAGGGACTGGATGCACACGGGACGCCGACCCTCCGGACTCTGTGGAGCAGGTACAACATGGCTGCTATCACCATGGCAACAACCAGCATCAAAGCCTTAAATTTACCACTCCTTCTCCACTTCCTGCTCCTGCTCCTGCTCCTCCAACTCCTCTCTCTCTTTCTCCTCAGCTCTCCTGGTCGCTGCTCGGATGCATAAATTTCGTCGTACGGTGAAGGATGTAATCAGTGTGGTGAAGGTCTGCCAGACCACTCTGAGGAAGAGGTGAGAGTTCAGCTTCCTCACAGTAAATCACAGACAGTAGACTACAATAGACTCGAGTGGACTGCAGAGTGGTGTAGATTACATTAGATCTCAGTAGACTGCAGGACCACACTACATTAAACCACAATAAATAGCCAGAGATTATATCAAATTACTATAGATTATATTAAATCCCAGTAAAATACAGGGAACAGATTACATTAACTCTCTGTAGATTACTGAAGATGTCTGTAGATTACAGCAAACTAGAGTTAATTACATAAGATTACAGTAGATCAGTAGATAACAGTAAATGGTAAATAACTGAAATAGATTACATTTAATCTCAGTAGATTACAGCATCCTTCCTCCCTCCCCTCAGATTAACTGAGTTTGAGGACACACCCACCAGTCAGCTGACCATCTATGAGTTCATGAGAGTAGATCTGGAGCAGGAATGTGATCCACCCTCCTTCACTGCTGCACAGCACAAAGCCAAGATGCAGCAGGTAGATCACTCTGTCTCTGATTGGCTGCTGACAGATGACAAAAGCTAACAAATGCTCAATCACAAAACCAATCATCTTTACTGTCCTTATTTTCTTCAGCTGGAAAA
>JAQQZW010000010.1:22705656-22726966 GCA_029814745.1 Zanclus cornutus | reverse complement strand
ATTATAATTATCATTATTATTATTATTCAGCTGTTGATTTTTATAATTGTTATCAGTTTTTTCGTCCTTAGATCCGATCAAATGTAAACACGGTCAGCTTCATGTTGTCTTGTGGAGACTGTATTGATATTATATCGGTATTAATTCTGTTTAAATAAACGGAAACAGGTCAATCGGTCTGTTATTAATCAGTAATTACGTGTTGGTAGGTGACACAGTCGGATCATGTGACCAGCCCCTTTGACCCTTCCTCTCGCGAGACGTGACGCGACTTTTTGCGAGATCATCTGCAGCAACAAATCGGCTCCACAACCTGAAGACAATCTGCACATTTCTGCGGTAAGACACCGATTAATGGCCGCCGGGCACGGCGCGCGTGCACGACACAGACAGGCAGAGAGTGTGTGGGGGGCGGATGGGCGTGCGCACACGCCAGTGTGCATGTAGGTGAAAGAGGACGCGCGTGTTGCTGAATTTGAATGAGGCAGATGATGGAGGAGGCTGCAGCCTCACGAGCGCGACACAACGTGCACGCGCTGAGCTGTGTTGTTGTTTGGTCGCGCGGGTGTCCAGTTTCCGGTTTGTTCATCACAAATGGTTTGCTGTCATCTAAGGACTGTGTGTGTGTGTGTATATGTGTGTGTATGTGTGTGTGTATGTTTTAGGTGACCTTCAGTGAGGTCACAGGTCAGCTGATGACTTCCTGCCTACCTGTCCAGGTGTTCTCAGCTCTGTGCCGTCAGGGTGAAGGTGGGTGGAGCCTGCTGGAGCTGATGTGAGGTGCTGGTCCACAGCAGGTGTCTCAACCTGAGGCCACCTGAGTGTCCATGAAGCCTCAGTCAGAGGAGTTTGAATGGAGTGAGTGATGGTTGAACGTGTGTTTCTGACTGAATGATAACAAACTGGAGCTCTCCTGGTTTAATGCACTCAGCGTCTTCAGTTCAAAGCATCAGCTTTTCTCTCCGCTTACAAACATCCAATCAGAGAGCTTTAAACTCTGTGTCCTGCATCGCTAACAGCGCGTGGAAGTGACAGATAAAAACTTTGAAAATGCTCAGATTACATTAATTTGCTTTAAATTTTTGGGTCAGTTGTGGTCGAATTCAGTAACCATGGTGACGTGTTTTGCCTCTGACTGGGTTCGGTTCCTCTCCATGGCAACGGGGGCTGAGGCTCATGGGTATTGTAGTAGTTAGAGAAAATGAATGAAAGTGGAGTCGGGACTTGAAGCTGTGTGATGGTTTCTGTCAACTGTTCAACATCACGCAGAAACAAAAAAAAAGAGCGTTCGTCAGAGCTGCAAATGTGTTTTTGTTTCTGCTTCACAAAGAGAATATTAATGAGAATCTTGTAAATGAAACCAGCAGCAAAAGGAGGCTAAAAGCTCTTTAGTGCTGCAGACAGTTGTGCCAGAGACACTTTACTGTTACACACTCTGAGATGATAATTAAATTAAAGGATTTATCATAACTGTATTTGTTATGAACAGGAATAATCGATCCATGTGGCTCTCAGCAGACGTGTTGACGGGAGGACCGCATGATGGGTTCAGTTTCAGGTCCAGCTGATCACGCTGACTCATTGTGGTGGTTTACTGGGACAACAGAGGCTTCATGAAGTCAGAGCGTCCGCAGGGAAAACAGTTCGTAAATATCCAGTCAGACATCCAGCAGGACGTCTTCCTCCAGATGTCTCGTTTAGTGTTTTCGATCTTTAAAAGAACGGTGAATGAATGAATGAATTATCTGTCGATCGATAGATCGTTTCAGCTCTAGTTGTGATGTTACTATGGATGTTCTACAAATACAGCTCATGAACTGTGCAGACTGATGCAGAGCAGACGTAAGGCAAAGTACCTGTGAGTGGAAGGACAGGTGCATGCAGGCGTCCCACCATTAACAGGAAGTCAGTCTGTCAGCAGGTGCGCTGTAGTGGTGCCACACAGCTCGTTCTCAGAGTCATAGCTCAGTCACGCCTCAACACACAGACGGAAACACACATTTCGGCCTCAGTGTGAGTGCGTCCTCCAGCGTGTGTCATTGCTGTGTGTTGTGTGTTTGCAGAGTGGGTCATGGAGGTGTCGTCTCACAGCCTCTTCCTGCTGCAGCAGCTCAACATTCAGAGAGAGTTCGGCTTCCTGTGTGACTGCACCGTCGCCATCGGAAACGTCTACTTTAAAGCTCACCGAGCCGTGCTGGCCGCCTTCTCCAACTACTTCAAGATGATCTTCATCCACCAGTCCAGGTCAGGGTGGGAGTGAGGGTGGGGGAGGAGCATGATCACAGAGGACATTTCTGACGGGATTGTTGACTCCTCTTTAGTTTTGTACACCTTGTTGCTGTTTAGTAGTTTTAAATGTGGAGGATTGACAGCAGGAATAGTGAGCATTGGCTCTACGTTTCTTTTTCAGGACTTTCAGCCGTAGAGTCTTTCTGCAGCGACTGATTTTTTCTTTTGTCAGACATCTGGGAGATTAATGGCAGAAAAACAGTGTTCCAGTTTAATCCTCCAGGAATGTGAGCTTGCATGTTTCATTAGCCCACACCGTGCAGGAGGACGCCGCCTTGCAGCCGAAGTTGATCCACATTAGAAGTGTTGGAGAGAACAGTGATACTGAAATGTAAAATACTGATATCATGTCAGTAACACACATGATTATGTCATGTAAATAATAGAGCATCTCTTCAATCATTTCCGTTTCTTTCCGTTCTCACTTTGTCACAGTAGGTGGCGCTAATGCACTTTAATGCTGGTTACTACCACCATGCAATAGGGAGATTCATGAAGGTTAGTTATGGTTACAGACTCCTCTCCACCTCCCCACGTTCATATTCTGAGTCGAATTCATTTGACATAAAAGAGACAAAACAAACAATGAACAAAGTGAAGGATAATTGGATTGATCGCATTGTTATTTTTTTCAAATTTCCTATGAATTCATGTGACGATATTGTTATTTTGAATTCATAAGGTCATGAAATGTCGTAAAAAGTTTGATATCTTGACAGCGCTAATCCAGATTCAGCTTGTCTTAGCTGGAGCTCTCTGTATTCACACACAGTGTCAACACACCTTCCCAAATGAATGAGTGTGCTGAGTTTTTAAGCAGGCCTCAGGTCTGCCTGAGTCGTCACCTGATTGGATGGTCCTAAATATCATCAAAAAGTCTAAAAAAAACCCAAAAACGTTGAGACCACCAACAGAGGAGACCACCTGACAGTCCAGAAGCAGGGCAGAAAAGACCTGTTGATTCTGATCAGGAGAAAAGTTGACACTGACATGTTGTCCTTGTGTCCGTTTCTCTGTCCTCAGCGAGTGTATTAAGATCCAGCCCACAGACATCCAGCCGGACGTCTTCAGCTACCTGCTGCACATCATGTACACCGGCATGTGTCCCAAACAGCCAGTGGATCAGAGCCTGCTGCAGGAAGGCATCAAGTTCCTTCACGCCTACCAGCTGTGCCGGAAACCTGGCGAGGGTGCCGCTGACGCCGCCACAGATGTCGTCCGCATGTCCAACCTGTATGGCATACAGATCTCCTCCCAGCTGGCCAACAAGGAGGCACCCGGAGTCCCCAAGTCCACCACGGTGTCCTGCGGGGCCCCCGACGACGGACGCTCCACTGGCCGGGGCGGTCGGTCCCATTCTCAGCTGTCCCTCGCTGTTGGACTGGAGGGGGTCCCGTCAGATCGGCAGGCCTCGGCACTACGCAACGTCTGCTCAGTGGCGTCCGGAGACGACTCGGACATCTCGACTCGCATTAAGCAGGAGCGGTTGGAGGAGGATGAAGGTGAGGACGGTGAGGGGGAGGAGGGGCAGGGGGCGGGGTCTCCAGCTCAGGGTAGCAGTCCCAGTCAGAGCCTCCTGTTGAAAGACCGGCCCCTGGTCCTTCTTTGTCCTCGCTGTGGAGAGCGCTGCTCCTCTCCCGAGGGCCTGAGGGAGCACCTGTTCAGCCATGCCCTCGACCCCACCCGCCTGATGGAGGGGCTGTCGCAGGGCGGGGAGTTGGACACCGGCGTGGAGGAGGGGCCGCCGGGGGCCCAAGAGCAGCTGGATGCAGGATGTCTGGAGGAGGCGCTGAGGCAGAGCCAGGCTCTCGCTAACCAGCTGGCTGCAGAGCTGAGGAGGAGCCGGGGGGGAGGAGGAGGAGGGGGGAGCAGCCCCACCCCCGCCGTCTTGCACTCACGCAAACGTAAGATCGCCTGCGCTGTCTGCAGCCTGCGATTCTCCCACAAGAGCCAGCTGCAGGAGCACATGTACACCAACACTGGCAAACCGTCCCGCTACCACCGCTACAACCGCCTCTGCAGCCAGCTCTTCCAGGCCTCCGCCCACTTTTGCGAGGGCACTGCAGAGCCTGGGGGAGGGGGTGGAGCAGGGGGCGGGGCCTCGGCCCCCACGGCCACGCTCTCTGAGGATGCCAACAGGGACACTCAGGACAACGGCAGCTCCTGCTACTCCCTGGACTCTGAGATCTCTCAAGAGAGTGTGGACGGCGTGCCTGTCGAGTGATGTCATCAGGCGAACAGTGGCAGGTGTTTCACCACCAGGTGGCATGACTGAACACATGGTTTTGTAAACCGGGAGTGAAAAGATGAGTTGAACCAGGACTCAGACTGGGCTCTGAGATATGTGTTGTTGTTCTGTTTCTGTCTCAGCTGCTGTCTGATGGTCCTGAACCTGTGCAGGTTTGTGTCTGAATCAGTCATGTGATCATAGTGTGGTGCTGTGGTCATCAGCTGTGAGGCGCCGACTTCAGTAGAGCTGAACCATCAGCAGAAAACTGATTAGCAAAGCTTTTAAAAATGAAAAAATCTCTAATGTGAATATTTGCTGGTTTTCTTCTGCGATTATAAACTGAATCTATTTGGATTGTTGCTTGGACAAAACTCCACGTTTGAAGACGTCACCTTGGACTCAGATCAGATTGATGATAATGAGGGTTACGGTCACTTGCAGCTCTACATGAACATCACTCCCTGCTGATCTTTTCCATTGTTCCCTGTTTGTTTCTCTGAAAATGGTTCCGCAGAGACTGAAATGTTGAATCTTTATCTTCCACACTCACCAGCGCACAGTGAACGTCTGCGTGATGAAACATCTGACGTGTGTTAAAATGTTGGACTGCTCCTTTAAAGCAAGCATCAGTGTGACGTGTCTTCAGACTGAAGGACACATGACGTCTTGGTGCTGAAGCAGCAGCAGTGCCTTCATGTGGTGGTTTCACGGCTGTTTGTGTCGTTTAAGCTCCCGGCTTCGTGACAATCTGAAGAGTAAAAATCACCCGTTTACCAGCTTTATCAATGTTTTGAGCGAGTCGTTTCTTCCCTAGAAAAACCTCCAGAGAGGAGAACTGAGGCTTCATTCGACTTCCTCACAGTTGGTTGTTTTCCTCTGAACTGAACTTGAAAATAGAAAATCAGTGTTTGAAGAAGATTTTGGTTCCGTTAAGGTTTCCATTTCTGCTGATCATTCTGCAGGTTATTGATGGATTTTGCTGGTTTCATTCCAGTGAAAATCAGCTGCTGATAATTCATCGCATTTTTATTTGAATTCAGTGAAAGCAAAGTCTCTTGAGATACAATGTCTCGTTGTTGTGGTGGTCACAAACACAAATAAGACAAACACAAACAAAAACAGCATAACAAACACACACCCTCAGCACTGAACGAGGAAAACACACACTGTCTCAGAGAGTAAATCGACTACGTCAGCATGAAGAGCAGCCGAGCCGTTTGTTGTGTATTGAGTTTGTACAGCAGCAGCAAAAACTGGTTGTTTTAAGCTGAGAAGACAAAGAGCCGGCAGGAAAGCTAAAAGCTGACGGGATGGAGAGAAAATGTCCAATTAGTTGATGGATTGATCATAAACATAAATCATAAACTTCTCAAAGAGTTTAGCAGTAGCACAAGTACCAGAGTTGGTCGATTCACATCAGATGGGTAACTCAGGCTCATTTCTGTAAAGGGGAATTAAACAAGTAGACAGAGATGAGTTAAATAAATCTACAAGGAGAGGCTTTATTACATAAGCAGCGAGTTCATCAAGTGTGGCTTCCACAGCCATCAGTGCTTGGTGTCATTAGGTTTGTTCGTTCAGCAGCTTTCATACAGAAAATGCAGCTTTTAGAAAGGAAAACAAAAAGGAAACATGTTCAAAATACATCTGAATAACAGGAGGGACATTAAACAAGAACTAAAAACCACCGTAGAGGAAGTCAGCCTGCTGCCTGCTGGGCTGCTCGGGGTCACTCAACAGGTCACAAGATGGCTGAATGATTAAAGGAACATTTCTGTTCAGGAATTATGTTTTTTTCTTTGAGATTTCTCTAATTTTTGATTTTGTTCTTGAGAAATTTTCACTTCTTCTGACTGTAACACACTTTGAATGAGACAATCTGATAAAATAAGCATACACGATAACACAGTGTCCTCTTCACAGCTCGTATTCACACTGAGACCCTGACATGGGATTAACATGGAACTTTATTTTGAAAGGGTTGCAAGTCCCCTCTCTTTAGACACCAGTCGGTTACAAACAGCGTTGTGGTCCTTTGATGTGAGGACAACGTTGTCTGCTGTTTCTCTCTGTGGTCACATGACCAGCGTTCACACGTAGACTTTCCAGTTGCAATGTTATTGATTATTGATTGGTGAATGTGTGATTGACAGTCGTGACTTTGTCTTCATTCTGTGTTTCACTGTAAAAAAAAAATCCACACAGGAAGTTTGTGTCAACATGTTTTGTGTCTTTTTCATTGATGGACCAATAAAGTTTTGTAAATAAATCTGTTTTCCACCAATCAGAGCCCAGCTCTGGAGTTTGAGGAGAACGTCACAGATGTTTTGAGTTTTTGATAAACTTTATTGAATTTATTAAAAACTGTCAAAAACCCTGAGAAAGAGCCATGACGAGTCGCCAGAGCTCCAAACTTTATTTTGAAGATTTCTGACTTCGTGTGAATCTTTTAAATTTGAAAGTTTAAAATCATTTGAAACAGAAAAAACAGCCACAGAGGAGAGAACTGATTCATCGCGAAGATTAAAATAATAATTTGAAATGATCAAAGCACGGCTCCAATAATCCCACACAGACACCGACACTGTGACATCAGCTTCTCATCACACCTGGGAATGCCTGGAAACGCCTGGGAATGCCTGGAAACACCTGGGGATGCCTGGGAAAATTGTCAGAAAACAGAATGAAGGTTTTCTTGAAAGAGGAAATCGTGACGTAAAAGAAGCAGCTTTAATAATGTCACAGTCATAAAGGACATGGAGAAATAAAAATGAGAAAAAAATTAAATGTTTAAAAAATGTGACAATATAATAAAAAGAAAATAAAAACCGAACACGGAAGCTCATTCTTGACCTTTCAGCTGAAGACCATGGTCCTCACAGGCTGCTGGCCAAAGGCTGGTAAGTGGACCTTGAGTGGTCTGTAATGCTGTGCTGTCTGTGTGCTCTTCAGGCTCAGTGCTGCAGCTGATCACATGATCTTTAACTTGGCTCCAAAGTCAGATCAGACTTTCAGGTTCTTCTGCTGACTTAAAGAACTGTAAACGTTCTCTCCTGGTTCAAGGTTCTGTCAGAACACAGAGCTCCTGTCAGTCCTCTTGGGTAGAGGAGTCTGCAGGCTGCAGGGCCTTTCGCTGTCGGCCTCTTTCCTCTGAGTTATCAGACAGTTTCACTCCTTAAACTGAAGCTGTAAACTCGTCTCTTCACCATAACGTTCAGTCAGCGCTCGTCCTTCGACACCTCGGGCCTCGTCCCTGTCGCCGTCGTCATCATCGGTCTCCAGGTCAACCGTCCGTCTCATTGTCGTGAACGTGAACTCAGGAACGCCGCACAGACTTCCATCGTCCATCTGGCACAGACTTGGACTCGAGGATGAGCTGATTAGATTTTATTGGTCAAAGGTCACCGTGACCTCACAAAACATGTTTTTGGCCATAACTCAAGCAGACATGCACTAATTATGACAAACTTTCACACAAACGTCTAACAGCATAAATGAAGTGATGACATTTTCTATCCAAAAGGTCAAAGGTCAGCTTCACTGTGACATCATAACGTCCTGTAAAAAATCTTTTCTGGTTGTTATTCAGCTCCATAACTCAGGAGCAGAAGGGGAGGTTGTGATGTCACATGAGGTCGGATGCTGATTGGTGACTCTAATCTTGGGTGTCCATCTTGAAACTGTGCTGATTGTAGAGATCTGCTGTGCTGCAGGTTCAACGTGTGTGTGAAGCATCAACGTTTTACAGTCTGTAGCTTCTCTGTGCCAACGTCCATATTTGAAACATTGAAGTCACAGCGAGCTCATTGGTTCTGCTGATGTTGAGCTTCAGCTGATGGTTGTTGCATCATGTGATGAAGCTCTCCATCAGTCCTCTGAGCTCCTCTGTGGAAACAGATACGGATTTAAACTGCAGCTTGACTGGCTCTCGCCGCCGTACAACCGTGA
This sequence comes from Zanclus cornutus, assembly GCA_029814745.1. Taxonomy (NCBI): domain Eukaryota; kingdom Metazoa; phylum Chordata; class Actinopteri; order Acanthuriformes; family Zanclidae; genus Zanclus; species Zanclus cornutus. The sequence goes on along the minus strand of JAQQZW010000010.1, from coordinate 22,718,499 downwards.
GGTGGTTATTCTCGTTAAGTCTTTGTTCCAGGTGCTGTTTGACAGTTCCAAGGACTTGCTGGCTGATTGGTTGGACAAGCAGCTTGGAAGTCAAGTCACAGAGAATTCAATCTTCTCCACTCTGCCTAAATACTGGGAGGGAGAGTACCATAAAGACATGGAGGCCCTGAATGTAAGTAGAAGGAAAGCAAACTGATTTCAGAGGTTTTTCAGACCAGAACGACACAAAATACAAGTAGCATCACAAACAGGGCAGAAACTGAATCACTGGGTCTTTTGATGGAGGCCTCATGTCTGTATGAACTGAGCCTGGTGAAGAAACTCCTGCTTTATCTGTTGTTATGACCACAGCATAGTGAATATGATAAAGAAACCATTAGAATCCAATGTGACTTGATTTTTAACATCACATCGCATTTATACTTTGAACAATCAAGCTTTCAGTAATTTACATGCAAATTACATAGAAAATACGGCCTCAAAATGTGGCCGAAAGTGAATGTAACCATTGTAGCATTTTAAGATACAATGTTGAAAACAAAGTTTAAACCAACATGACTGATTCACTGCAGAACGCTCTAAATATGGCCACAAGTAAATAGACACCCCTGTTTTAAAATCTCAGTGCTGCAGCAACTCTTTGGGATGCGTGTGGTCTTTTAATGCATCTTATTAAATTGTTTTATTTGTGCATAAATTGTCTTTCTGGCCTCCAGGTTCTTCCTCCAGACATCCTCACTCGAGTCAGTGAATACGTGCCTGAGATCGTGGAGTTTGTGGAGAAGATTGTCTCAAACGGTTACGGGTGAGCGAGAAACTGCCGGTGTTTACAATTCGTACGAGGCCCACACTGTCGGTGACGACCACGTAGTTCTCACCACTTGGTTATCTGATGTTTACAGGTATGAATCAAACGGGTCTGTGTACTTTGACACCTCAAAGTTCGATGCCAGTCGGCAGCACTCGTACGCCAAACTGGTGCCAGAGGCAGTCGGGGATCAGAAAGCTTTACAAGAGGGAGAAGGTGCATTTTTCTTTGTTCACTGTCTCGAAGTCCACATGTGTAGAGCTTTTATATGATTACAGCAGCTTTCAAATGGCACTGATGGTTGTAAGTTTCGGTGTATAAGCATGTAGGGCCAAACAGTTCATAATGTGGCCAAGTGCAATAACCAAATCACAGGAGCTGCAGTTTTATTGATGAATGTAAAATGTGTCAGGCATCGTGGTTCTACGGAGACGCCGCGGCTGACAAATCACATTCTCCAGATGTGAGTGAGCGTGCTTGTTTGGTGCAGACTCAAGCAAACATCACATCGTCATCAGTTTTAGAATTTCTCAGTGAAAATGAAAGCAAAACCTCCAATTCCCACCAAAAATAATGAATCACATCACTATCAAAAAATTTCCATTGATACTTATTTTGCATGTTGCCCTCAAAAAATGAAACGATCCTGGAGACACTTGGCGCAGTGTCCTGCACACTGTGTTGCATCTTCCAGGGTGTATTCTTTGATGCTGCCACTAGGAGTCGCCAAAGTCAGGGCTGTTCAAATCTTGCACACGGGGGCTTTACCATGAAAGCACCCCCTTTATAAAACCCTTTTTCTGTAACTTGTCTGTCCCTGCAGGTGACCTGAGCATCTCTTCTGACAGATTAAGTGAGAAAAAGTCTCCCAATGACTTTGCCTTGTGGAAAGCCTCCAAACCCGGAGAGCCCTCGTGGGACTCTCCGTGGGGAAAGGTGAGACTTTACTCTTGATGCAGGTGTGCTGTTAAAACTGATGTACAACAAGCTTCACAACAGAATGACTGAGGTTTATTCCAGAAAGCAGAGAATGAGGAACATGACTGATGCACTGATGATCATTTCTGTTCCTTTGAATGTTGGAACAGGGAAGGCCCGGCTGGCATATTGAATGTTCGGCCATGGCTGGCTCTATCATGGGCGAGTCCATGGACATACACGGTGGAGGGTTTGATCTGCGGTTCCCTCATCACGACAACGAGCTGGCTCAGTCTGAGGTACGAGAGAAGAGTCTTTCATCGTCAGTTATTTTAAATATTCGCTCATTTGTTTTCAGCAGTCGTCAGAGATGATCATCTGAGTGTATTTAAAGACGTTACCTGTCAAAGAGAAAGTAAAATGCTGATTGTGGCTGCTGTTTATTTTCCTCGCAGGCTTTCTTTGAGAACGATTGCTGGGTCAGATACTTCCTGCACACCGGACACCTGACGATCGCAGGCTGCAAGATGTCGAAATCTCTGAAGAATTTCATCACGATTAAAGACGCCTTGGCAAAGAACTCAGGTGACTCTTATGGTTCAGTTGGATGTCATGAATGTTGAAGACCGTGGAATAATTTTATCTACATTCTAAACTAAAGGTCATTCCTTCAAACTGAATAGAGGAGCTGAGGGAGATGCACATTGCTACCAATGACTGTGTGACGCCTGGCAGACAGCGAGCAGCTGCTGTCACTCAGAACAGCCACACCCTCAATTATACGTAACTTTAAGCCTTAATGTAATTTAAATCAGTGAGTTATATGAAAGTTCACCCCTGTGCAGTTGTACTGAATGGAAAAATCAGCTGTCGAGACGAGAACCGTGGTTTATATCAGGCTGTAAACATGTTTTTTTTTCTGCTGGAAAGTTGGACATTTTCATATGGGGCTCTATGGGGATTGACTCGCTTTTGGAGCCAACCTCAAGTGGCCATTTGAAGAACTGCAGTTTTTGGCACTTGCATGTTGGCTTCATTTTTCAGCCCCACAGGTCCAGTGTGATATGATGGAAGCAGCAAGCAATACTCATGAAGTATTTTTACTTATATTCAAAGGAGTTTAAAATTTTACCAAAAATCTTCCCAACAGATTATTAATCGCTCATTAAAGCATCGGGATATTGAGCTCATATATATTAACATACGGCCTTCACTCGTGATGATGCGTCAGAAACATCCACATGTGTCAGAGTTTCATGTGGAAATTAATACAACACCGTCGACTCACCTCAAGTTCCAGCAGGGGGCAGCATCAACTCTTCGACTCTGGTTTCTCACATCATCGATTGATGATTTAAACACTGCTTAGAGTCTGGAGATACAAAAGTACCTGTAGATGAGTGAAGGCGGTGGAGTTTGTTGTAACCGTCTTCGCTCCGTCCTCCCGCAGCTCGCCAGCTCCTACTGGCTTTCCTGATGCATTCCTGGAAAGACACCCTGGACTACTCTTCCAACACGATGGAGTCGGCCGTCCAGTACGAGAAGTTCATGAATGTGAGTGACGATGTGACAAATGGGCCTTTTAGTTTGAAGTTGGTATTAATCTTGAAGTTTTTCTTAATTAATCAGCTGTTTTGTGCCCTTTTCATGTGACAGGAGTTCTTCCTGAATGTGAAAGACATCTTGCGTGCTCCCACTGACATCACCGGTCAGTTTGAGAAGTGGGAGGCTGCAGAGGTGGAGCTCAACAACAGGTAAGACTGTAAAGATGAGAGCGATGCAGGAGACATTGAGTTGTAACTGGTGAACTTCCAGAAATCTTCCCAAAAAGTTCAACCTTAAATAAACTGCCGTAAAGGAACACGAGCTCTGGAGGTCTTCATGCAGAGAAGTCCTTAGTGTGTCTGAACCGGTTAAAACAGGCAAGTTCGCGACTAAAAGCCAGCGGCTACTCGTGTTTTCCAGTTTCTACGACAGGAAGTCTGCCGTCCACGAGGCTCTGTGTGACAACGTGGATACTCGCAGCGCCATGGAGGAGATGAGAACGCTGGTCAGCCAGAGCAACAGCTACATCGCCAGCAGGAAGAGCGCCAAGCTGAGGCCCAACCGCATGCTGGTGGAGAGCATCGCCGTGTACCTCACCGACATGCTGAAGGTGAGCACGTCTGCACCGCGCTCATCGTCCAGCTGATCGTCGAAGGAAGATGGATGTTTCTGTGCATAAAACTGGTGCAAATGAAGTGTGGAGGAAAAGCTCCGTTACACTGACCTCTGTGGGTAGAAAGGTTGAGCTCTGCTGCACTGACTCAGCTATGAAGCCCGTTAGCCTTCATTTCTGTCCTGGTGTCCTGAGCCTTAAATTAGCTATTTATTTCATCCTGTTTCTTTAAAAATCAGATTTCTTGTTATAACAGCAGAGAGAGCAGCAGGCATCGAAGCCTCTGACGTGCGTCTTGTGTCATTTAGATATTTGGAGCCATTGAAAAATCGGAGTCCATCGGTTTCACAGTGGGAGGACAAAGGCAGAACGTTGATGTAAGTAAAGAGACGCTCACTCGCATCATGTCTCTAACATCCCACACTGAGTCCGTCCAAGCCTGCGTTGGCCTCACTCAGGTTTTTAGGGTTTCCTTCTACTGAATGACTAAATGCTTCATGTTTCATCTTTGAATCAAGTTTCCCTAAAACCAAAATCACCGTGACAGCCGACAGATAGTTCATGCTTAGATTTACATTTTTAATCTGTGGGATTTGAAGCTCATGCGGTAAAATGTCGCTGCTGCTGTTTGCAGCTGGAGAGCATGGTGATGCCGTACCTCACGGTGCTGTCGGACTTCAGAGAGAGCGTCCGGAAAATTGCCCGAGAGGAGAAAGGTAAGAACTCCTGAGTCCAAAAGAGCCGAATCATTCCGTTCTGTCATGTTCGTGTTGAATCAGATATCAAAACGCTTTTCACCCTCCGTTTATCTTCAGAGTCTAATCAAAGTATATTTGATCTTATCTAGTGACGGCGTTGCTGAAACTGTGTGATGTTGTCCGTGATGATACTTTGCCGGAGCTGGGAGTCCGACTGGAAGATCATGAAGGTAACAGAGCTGAAAAAGTTCCACATTCTGTCCCCACGTTTGGTTTCTGGGGAAGAATATTAGCTTTGTCTTTGTCTTCACGGCTGTCGCTTCAGTATTTCCAACCAGGTTTGGTTAAATAAACAGTTGAGAAACTCTGATTGACACAGTAACTCTTTGTCTTTTTGTCGACATCATAAAGAAGTAAAGGTCCTGGTTAATGAGAGCGATGAAATGATGAAACAGGGTGACTGTGTTACAGGCCTGCCCACTGTGGTGAAGCTGGTGGACAAGGAGACTTTACTGAAGGAGCGAGAGGAGAAGAAGAAGGTGAGGAAAGATGCATCAAGTTAAACTGGCAGCCAAAAAACTGCTCAATGAACGAGCTTTGTGTTCGTCTGTGTGGCTGTTTACGATCCCATGACGGAGTCGTGGTTCGATTTCTCTTCAGTTTTGGAGTTGAGCCGTAATTTGAAAATGCCTGAACTCCAAAAGTCACTTGTAATGCGATGATCATCCAAGATCGTTTTCTTTGTTCTCAGGTGGAAGAAGAGAAGAAAAGGAAGAAGGAAGAAGCTGCCAGGAAGAAAGAGGAACAAGAGGTCGCTCACATGGCTCCATTTGGAGGTTCAGTCCTCTGCTTTTGTTTCTTCTGTCAGCGAACATGTTCACTGATTCGTGTCTTTTTCTTCCTCAGATGGCTAAACTCGCAAAGATGAAGGTCCCTCCATGTGAAATGTTTCGCTCAGAATCCGACAAGTATTCCAAATTTGATGAAATGGTGAGTTTCACATTCTTTCACTCTGAATTCTGAACGACGTGTTTAAAGCTTGATCACGTCGCTCTTTTCATGAGAAACGTGCTTCAGCTCCACTTTTCTTTTGCTGATTTTTCTGTAAATCAGGTTGAAATTCAGGATTTACTTAAGATGATTGTTTTGGTTGTTGTTGCCGTCGACAGGGTTTCCCCACTCACGATGCCGAAGGGAAGGAGCTGAGCAAAGGACAAGCCAAGAAGCTGCGCAAGCTCTACGAAGCTCAGGAAAAATTACACAACGATTATCTCCAGATGAACCAAAACGGCAACTGATTCTGTGTCCAAACTGTCGTCGCCATCCAGCTACAGAACACCTGCAGAATAAATGTTCAGGCCTGAGGTGCCGGCTCAGCGACAGTTATTTTCTTGATTAATTGATTAATTGTTTTGCCTATAAAATTTAAGAAAATGTTGAAAAAAGCGTTGGAGAGATGTGTTCAAGTGTCTCGTTTTATTCTACTGACAGTCTCGAACCCGAAGATGCTCAGTTTAATATCACATGTGACCTCAAACGCATCAAATTCAAGCAGGAACCAGCAGCTGTTTGGTGCTTTTGCTTTAAAACTGACTAAACAATTAATCAATTAACAAAGTTGTAGTTGCAGATTGTTTGTTGTTGATCAAGTAACTGACTTTGTGTTGCATCTCTGGAAGGAACCTTTATATAAAAATCAGTATTGGATCAATACTCTCTTTGCTGCCATAGTAACATCCACTGTGCACTTCACATATTTGTGATTATTTCCAAGAATATATTTAAACAACCATTAAATTAGCAACCGGACCTAAAGTTTAATTAGGTTTTTCAGAAGTTCTGCCTTCAGTTGGCTTCAGCTTTTCCACTCCTTAATGTGCAAAATGCAAATGAGCTGTCACAGGTAGAAAAATAACAGGTATTGGTATTTTAAAAAAACAGTTTGTTGCATCCTCTGTCAGTCAGTGTGATTCCTGGACATTTTGTGCAATGCACAAATAAAGAGACTGATGAACTATCATCCGCGGAGTGTACAGAACCATCACCAAAAGACCAGTTCTGTAATGTTGTAACTTGGCAGAGCATCACAGGCTGAACTTGATGGTCATGACTTCACACTTGGGTCCAGTTTACAAATACTGAAGGAGCTGCTGTAAAATTCTCTGTTTCATTCCACTGATATTTACCAGCTGCTGTATGAAAGATGAAAGCTTCTCTGTACCTCAAGTATTTTAGGCAACTCAATTTTTTTTCACACGTTTGCATCAATTTAAAGGTTTCTTTGGGTCATTCCTCATTTAAGTCATATATAACTTGATTTGTACGATGCGGCTGTTCATATTCTGTGTTTTTTTTTTGTTGTGATCAAATCCCTTGAAAAGCCCAAAGGCAGGAATGTGTTAGTTCCTCTGTCAGCCTGTCGGTGGCGCTCAGCTCCAAGCCCATCGATTCCTGCTGAAGATGTTACTCTTTAAAAAAGCAGCTCAAATATAAACGGCTTCATTTTTAAAAAGGTTCAGTAACAGCTGCTCTCTGTGGTTTTTACCAAACGTGACTCAAACAGGAGGAAATAGTGCATTTGTTGGGGACTATTTCAGCGGCGGATTAATACACATTCGATGCTCTTGTGAGTCAATAATGAGCTCTGTATCACAGAGATGAGATACATCAGAATATTCTTGTTTGCAGGATCAGTTTATCATTTGTTTTGGTCTTTTTTGGGGATTTGTTGACCGTAAGAAAAATACTGAATATCTCCAGACTTACTGAACTCTGCACAGCTGTTTTCTCGTCATTTTGGGAAAGTTTCACTGCTTAAATCCTCCGTCAGTGAGGTCTCTGATGGCTCGAGTCGAAGCACACGAGGGGAGCCTTTTCTTACTCAGCCGTCCATTAGGGTCATGTATTTTTGTACTGTGTATGTATCGCAATTTCATGGCTGTGTGAAGACACACCGATGCTTTGAGATAGAGGATGTTCGAATAAAGCAGCAGTTACTGATAAGCGCCACTGATTTCCTTTCAACAAATAAAATTTGTCATCCTTGTGAATTCTTGAGACTTCAGGGATGTTGACTGTTGTACTAACCCTCTACAACATCATCCCTGCAGAGGCTGGAATCCGTTTCTCTCTCTTTGTGTGTATTTCTGTCATTTTTAGGTGCAGGAACACAGCAGATGGTGTTTCCCTTGTTTCAGATGGTCTGTCAGACCTGATGGACCCAGAAGACACAGAGGAAATGTTAAACTAACTACAGAGTCATGAAGTTACAGTTATTTAATCCTCTTTGTTCACTGAGACATTAAGGTCCCTCAGCCAGTGGTTATAAACCATCATATGAAGAGGACGTAGAAACAGGATACAATAAAAAATGATCCAGATTAATCCATAAATAAATTGATTTCATTAACTTGTGTTTAAATAAAAAATAAAACGCAGGAATATTAAATTTACTGAAGTATAAATTAGTACATTTTAAAAAGTTTTAATATGTGACTACATTTTCCCTCAATAATTTACCTGTTAATCTAAATTAAATAGCAAGTGTAATTTTCTTCATCATTAATTGGCAATTTACCATAAAGTTTCTTTTGTGCTGAGGCTGAGCAGCATGATTTATTATATACAAGCTGTAAACATGAAAGCAAAACATACAGTATCAATACATGAAAACCGTGACGACAATACAAAACACTTCATGGATCCTCCTGAAAATTAATCAGATTCATAAGAATTGAACAATCTTACTATTAGAAGTAGAAATAGTATTGGATTTGGTCTGTAATCGTACCTTTTACCCCACATTGTCAGCCAATCAGGAGTGTCCGACCAAAGCTGTATCCAATCAGATTTGACGGAGCGCTATTTGAAAGGTGCTCATCTCCGTGTTTACATGCAGAAATCGGTGTTCACGGATCTTGTCGGTAAATCGCGTTGGTCGGTGAATTAAACTGTTTTGTCTCATTAAGTCCCAGTTTGGCCTCTCGACGTTAAACATGTCTTCTGTGGAAGTTCGTGCTGCGGTGAGTAAACTGAAATAATTTCAGTGTTTTGCTGCGTTTGATTGTTAGTGAAGCAGCTGCTGTCCGCTTCGCTAGCTAACATTGTTAGCTAACATTGTTAGCTAACATTATCGTCTGCTTCGTGCCTTTTTTGTTCGCCTGTGCTTTTATAATGCAACTTTCCGACAGGCAGCATTTCTGAAGCTCTTTCTAAGTATTTTGAGTTTTGTGTTCTTCTGTTTTAGCAGCTTCCAGCCGCAGAGAACCCAGTGAAGAAGGGTAAAACCACAGCAGCAGGTCCGAGGAGAGCTGCTCTTGGAGAGATCACCAACTTTCCTGGAGAAGCAGTCAACACGAAGGTGACATTATGGAGCAGCAATACAGTTTCTGTGTTGTTTCACTTGCAACTAGCGCCGTGAATCATACAATAACCCGAGACTCACCTGGACACAGGTGCAATATATGGACAAAAGTATTTGGACACCTTTGTCCACATGGCCAGAATCTTGGTGAAGTTTTTCTGTCGTAGCAGCAGAATGATGCCATTTTTGGAAGGAGCACAAATGTTCCAAAATCCTACATGCTGCACATGTTTGAGTGTTCCCTTTCTTCTGGTCTTGTACTGTGTATTTTAGGAGAATTACTGCAGTCAGACTAAAGTAGCAAAGTTCTTTTTCTTAAAATGTACAAGCTTTAAGGCTCAGCTCAAATATTCACGTCTGAATTAAACTGAATCTGACTTGTTTCCTCAGAGGACGGCACGAGCCAAAGCATCAGCCAAAGCATCTTGTGCCCTGAAAGCTAAACCCACTGCGGTCCAGGTGGAGCCTCCTGTAGTCCAGGTCCAAGCACCTGCAGATCCTCTCCCCCCAGTTTCAGAGGAGTGTGCTGATGTGTCCATGAAGGAGGAGGAGGAGGAGAAGGAGCTGTGCCAGGCTTTCTCTGAGGCTCTGCTCACTGTGCAGGACGTGGACGAGCAGGACGCAGACCTGCCACAGCTCTGCTCGCAATATGTCAAAGATATCTATAATTATCTGCACGTCCTGGAGGTAACTCGTCCCCTCCATCACTCAGACTCTCTGCTCTCACCCTGCGTTGTTTTGTGTTTTGTATTTCATCACTGTGTGACTCTCCACAGGTGCAGCAGGCTGTACGAGCCAACTACATGCAGGGTTATGAGATCACTGAGCGCATGCGAGCTCTTCTGATCGACTGGCTGGTCCAGGTTCACTCCAGGTTCCAGCTGCTGCAGGAAACTCTGTACCTCACAGTTGCCATCCTGGATCGTTTTCTCCAGGTAAGAACAGTCCAAATGTTTTTCCTCTCTGTCTCTCGTTGGGTTTTGTGAGCTGTGTGAAGAAGTCGCCCGCTGTGCTGCAGATCCAGCCGGTCTCTCGCAGAAAGCTGCAGCTTGTCGGTGTGACTGCCATGCTGGTGGCCTGTAAATACGAGGAGATGTACGCTCCCGAGGTCGGAGACTTCGCCTACATCACTGACAACGCGTTCACAAAGTCTCAGATTCTGGAGATGGAGCAGGTGGTTCTGAGGAGCCTCAACTTCCAGCTCGGACGTCCTCTTCCATTACACTTCCTCAGACGGGCCTCCAAGGTGGCCAATGTGAGTATTTGCACTATAATGTTGTTTTATGTTAAGAGCTGCATCGATCACCGATGTGCAAAGCCGGAGCTTCAGTATCTGTCCATCAGTTCGCTGGGTTTTCAGTTGAGCCTGGTTACATAAAGAGCTGCAGCTGACGGGATGTTTGGTTCCCTTTTCTTACCTTGAAGTGTTTAAAACTGATCAGCCGACAGTGAGCCTGGACTTCAACACTGCACACAACTCATCACATGCTAATCTCAGATAAAAAGCAGCAAACTTTTAGTCATCAGGGAGAATTTTTGACAAATGTATTTGTGGTCTTCAGTCCTTTTGGTTTAAACAGCAGCAGGCTGAGCTCCCTGCTTGTTCCTCCTAACAAAGCTCGTAAGCTGTGATAATTCCTGTTTACTGTTGGCAGTTTTATTTGTTTTTTGCACACTAACTGTGCAGGTGAACAAGTTTTGAGCGGCAGAATTCTTAAATGAATTTTTACTGCTGTGAAGTCTCGTGGCAGTTGTGTTAAATGCTGTAAAGGGAAACATGGATGCTGGTTTTAGAAGCTTTCTCTCCTGATCGATAATCACGGTCAGTTAATGAAGGAAGCTGCTTCAGAATCGCCTTCTTAACTCGCCGGGACTCAACAGATGAGTGTTCACCGAGCGGTTGAAGAGTTTGAGCGCCCGGGTTTCACGAGAACTTGTAAAATGTTGGTGTGAACAGTTGTCAGTGGACTGGATGCTGTTTGTGTGTCAGTCTGATGTAGAGAGACACACGCTGGCCAAGTACCTGATGGAGCTGACCCTCATCGACTACGACATGGTTCACTATCGGCCCTCTGAGGTCGCTGCTGCTTCCCTGTGTCTCTCCCAGCTGCTGCTTGACGGGCTGCCGTGGGTGAGTCTGACGGGATTCCAGCGCCTGTTTTAACGGGTGTAATTTGCCTCTTTGCTGCGTCGGTGAAGTTGTTTTAATCGGTCTCCCTTTTCTCGACAAAGTCTCCGGCACAGCAGCACTACTCGACTTATGACGAGGCCCATCTGAAGCCAATCATGCAGCGCATCGCCAAAAACGTGGTGACGGTAAATGACGGGAAGACAAAGTTCCAGGTGAGTCTGCTGACAAACGGCACAAGAACTAATGATTTAATGTCGGGCGCGAATGAAACTTGAATACTTTGCTCCTCTGCAGGCTGTGAAGAACAAGTACTCGAGCAGCAAGCTGATGAAGATCAGCCTCATTCCTCAGCTGAAGTCGTCCATCATCAAGAACATGGCGGCTGCTCTGCTCAACAATCCATGAGGCCAACTTGTACATTTAATCAGAGGCCGTTTCACTCGCACTTTATTCCAGGTTGATCACTGTGGAGAAACCACTAGTTTTTAATAAAATGTTTTTAATTTTTGATCCAAGCTTCGTAGTTTGTTCAGAATTTTGAGCGCTCATTTTTTTGCTTTTATATCAGTGATGTGTCGCCCAGAAATCTTTGTGGTACTGCAGGTTTTCCTCCAACGCACCTTGAACTGCACCTTCAGTCAGAGGTTGTTTTCTACACCAACTTCCATGAAAGGAGTTTCTAGTTTTTGCAGGATTACTTACTGGTTTATTTGAGCTTTAGTCTACCTCATGGGTGAAGCAAGTGCCTTATTTGTGTTTTTGTTTGTGTAACCCAGTGACAATAAAGGGCTAAATGTTAATATAGTGTTACTGTCTTTATTTGAACAAGTGGAGGATCAGACAAGAGAGTTCGGTCGAGTTTAACTTGATTGACAGATCGCAACTCACCTGTGTGATCAGGTGTGTGACAGACAAGGAGGCGAACGTGCGCTCATGAGTTGTGGCGTAAATGCACATTTTAATACAACAGAAAATAACTACAAGATGTTTTTAATCATTTATGAAGTGAGTCAACGTCTAAAGGGACGAACTGACTCGTTCTCGCTCCACGTCTCATTAAAAAGTCCAGATGTGATTTAAAGTGTGTTCTCGCTGTTTAGAGTCATTCAAGGAGGCTGTTTGCAAGTTTGAACGCAGGCTTCATCTGTATATTTAAATGCGAACATGAAAGTGTAACTGCCTGACAGTCACTAAATGTTACTGTGTTTGAAGCTTAGTGTGAGCTTGTTTTCATGCTTTAGTGTGATTATTTTACAATAAATAAACAGAAGCAAATTAAAAGTCCTGTTTGTGAGCAGCAGGCGAGGTGAAGGTCCAGTCCTACCGATGGCAGCTGATTCTACCTGAAAGGCAGCAGTGACTCACTTCACCTGAATACGCCACCTGGTGGTAGGGTGACAGCTGCACACATCACACACACACAATACACGCAAGTCTTTCAAAAACAGAAGAAAAATACAGACGTTTGTCTTTTTGCAGTTTATTACTAAAATAAGCTGTGTGTGTGTGTGTGTAAAGCTGACAGGTTGCGTGTGTGTGCCGTTGTGCTGCTGTTGCTGTTCAGTTGAAGCGAACTCTGCGCATGGAGCCAACTGTGCTGTTCTGGCTGCCCCAGTCTGAGAAGTTGTTGTAATCACGCTTCTCCAGGATGTAATGAGGTCCTCTGTAGTTTGGCTCCTGATACACCACCCACCTACACACACACACACACACACACACACACACACACACACACACACACACACACACACACACACACACACACAC
>JAQQZW010000010.1:21891493-21901670 GCA_029814745.1 Zanclus cornutus | reverse complement strand
AGAAGATGTACTATGATGCCCTGCAGGTAACACACACACACACACACACACACACACACACACACACACACACAAGGTCTCCTCTATAATGATTAGTTTAATGACAGAAAATTAATTAGGTAGATAATTGATTCATCATTTGTTTCATCTGTCGAGCTGTCAAATATTTTTTGGTTTCAGCTTGTAATTTGTGAGGATTTGCCGCCTTTTTCTGTTTTATTTGTTAGTAAACCGAACATCTTTGGGTTTTTGAACTTTTTTGTAACATTTTATAATACAAAAGCAATTACAAGATAATTAATCAATTGAGAAAATAATTGCCATTTGCAGTCCTAGACTTCATATACTACCACCAATGTAAGTAGTGTTTTATTTGAACCATATTTGTTGTTAAAAAGTTGAACTCACCAGGGTCTTGATAATAAATTTATGTTTAATTGATCTCGTTTTAGAAATAAATTTTAGATTCTGTGTTGCGACAATGGTCCAAATCTAATGAAGAATTCCTGTAACAGCTGATCCACAGTTTCTGATTGCAGTTTTTAGCATTTGGAGTATAAACACACAGTGTGTAACATTAACAAAACATACAGCTGTGTCAAACCATGACCCACCTATGTGAAAAATGATTTTAGGCTTATGTAGAGTGTTACATGTTTGGGAGTGCTCATTTTAAAAAAGTTTATGCTGTTATGAATGAAGAGTATAGCAGCCAAAATTATTATAAACCAGTGGATCAGTATATTATTTGTTACTGATTTAAAACAATAAGTTATTTATACTTTCAATACGTTAGTGACAGTATTTGCCTCTATTTAAATAAAGTTGTCATCATATCACTTATGACATGTAACTAATTTTAAGTTATTTTGCTTCCTATGGTATTTTTCTAATTATTTTTCTTATCTGTTGTGAATTCAGTTCCTCTACGTGAGGGACATCAGGGTTTCGAATGCCGTCGTCATCCTTTATATCAGAAAGTCAGTCAGTAGTTACAATGTGGAATGCAAACTTTTAATATAGAATATATGATTCAGTTTTATAAGTTTTTCTTCAGCGTTGATTGACTGGGAATTTTAGAAAAAACTTTTCCTGCTCTTCTGGCAGCTGCAGTTGGACAACTGAAATAGAAATCACCATTTGTCACAAATCTGCAAGTCCCTAAAAGCACCATCTGTGGATGGTGTTAAACACCCTTTCTGTCTCAATCATCACATCCTGTTGTAGCACTGATCTCTGTGGGTTGTAATTTCCAATCTGTTGCACTGCTACCACTGAGAGCTGCGGTCTGTTGCATGGCTGAACGGCCTGAAGTGAATTGTAACGGTGCATTGTATAGTATCAATATGTGACAACACCACATGGGTAACCAATAGAAAACCATGAATGCGTCATTTACAGCTAGTGACCTCTAATTGTAAGGTGTTCTCTCTGAATGGAGTGTTTACACATGGTGAGCTGCATGGATTTCTCCACAGCATCCTTCATGCACACTGAGTCATAATAACAGTTGTTTGATAATAGTGGACAACAAACATGAGGTCAGCTTCAGATACTGAAAAATGGTCTCGTGTTTGTGTTAATTCCTTCCAGCAGGGGGGGTATTATTGGAAGTGTTGCTGATAGATAAAAAAAGGAATCGATCAAGTGATGATTGTGTTATTACCATAAATATTTTCTGGTGTAACGTAGATGACAGATTCAGTTTTGTTTGATTAATGTATATTTTTTTTTATTTTGCTGAAAGTGGAAAGTTTTATTATTAAGTGTCTTTCACTTCCACCATTGCAAAGCCAAAATATTCAAATTTGTAGGTGCCTGATCGTGAGTTTGAGCAGATGGGAAGATGGTGGCACAGCCGGAGCTAAACATACCCTTGTATAAGAAGACAGAGACACTAACAACAGCCTCCTAAAACAAATAGATAGACAGCACACACACACATACACACATGCAGACAGCTTTTCTCTGTTCAAACAAATTGTAAATTTAAATTATGGCGACAAGCGACGGGTCTCAGCTGGAGGAAGCGTCTCTGAAAGATTCTCTGATAGTTTTTGTTGCACACTGGGGAGCAAATATAATACATGAAGACTAAAACACAGAATTAACCATGCAGGCAAACTTTACCCATAATCCCTCTGAATCTTCATGGATTACAGGCGCTCTTCATTCATTTGCCAAGAAGAGGCCTGGGAAGAGAGAGACTGAGCAGCAACAGGATGAATATCTGAGTCACAGCTGGAAAATTAAACAGCTGTATTAAAGGATCAGTACACCCACAATACATGAAATACAACGACCTCGTCTTTCTCTGTTTAAATTATCATTTCTTTCCAGCAATCATGGCATTGTGACCAAAACATTTCAAAATGATCTAAAGTCAGTTAAATGCTTTTAATGTGAAGCTGCAGCAGAAGGAAATTCCTCGGTTTGCGTTTGCAGCTCTACAGATTACGTCATGTTTAATCGGTAACACCGGTGTTGTCACGAGTTTATTAACCAGTGGGAAAATTTCCCCACTGAGGCATCCTTTCGGTGTTTTCTACCGCTGTATGTGCAACACTTGTTTTTAAGAAGGAAGCGCTCTTGTCCTAATGGATGACATGGATGATTTTTTGCTTCCAGCTGTCTTTACAATGGAAAACGAGGTGCAGTTGCAATTCTTTTGCATGATGTACTGCATGTAAAAGAATAAAATAAAAAGAGTGAGATAGTTTTCAAAGGAAATTTGACATGAAAAAACACAGCTGTGATTCAAATCTGCACTCTCAGATGTACCTGAGAAGATGATCATCACAGCTTCTGAGAGCGAAGGCTGTTTTCTTTCTCTCATGTCTGCATCATCATCATCATCATCAAACCTTCTCTCGCTCTTTGTCTTCAGGCAATAGAAACCAACCTGATGAGGAAGTCCAGCGGTGGGCTAACCTACATAGCGGAGTGGAAGGGGGGCCTTCTGGAGCATAAGATGGGTCACCTGACCTGCTTCGCGGGTGGCATGATCGCTCTGGGTGCTGACGGGGCGCCCAGCGACAAGACGGGCCACCAGATGGAGCAGGCCGCCGAGATCGCACGGACCTGCCACGAGTCTTACGCCAGGACCGGTAAAAAAAAAACAGCACAGAAACAACGATTTAATTCATGTCTGGTCGTATTTTCTTCAGCTCGTCGCTCGTTAATCTTCGAGGTTGGAACAAAGTCTTAAAGTTTGGAAAATGCTTAATTTCAAAATTTATGTTTTCAAGAACAGTAATCTGCTTCAATTTGAATATGTTCCTCGAAAAATGCTTGATTTTCAGCATAATCTGGAGTTTCAACAACAAAATCACTCACGAAAACCAAAAATATTTCAATATTTAAAATGAAAAGATCCCTTTCATCGTATTTTTGTTTGTTGTCTTCTGGTTTGAATTTAATAACAAATCATCATGATCAAGACCGTAAATATGAACTGCTGGTAAAATAAACTGAAATTGTACACTGATTGCTTAAGGCTTCAAGTCTGGAAATGTTTGATTTCAGTTCCTTGAAAGTGCTTGAAAAGTGCTTGAATTTTACTCTTAAAAACCTGTAGGCTAACAACTCCGAATCTTAGTCAGGAAAAACTATAATTTCTGTCAAAATAAATCATAAATGTTTATTTTAAGAGCAGTTTTAGTCCCTTTTAAAAGAGTCTTATTTTAAATCCCAGATCCACGGTTACTGTATGAAATAAGTACTGAGAGCCAGATGTGTCTCTGAACACATAGTGCTCATTTCAAAAAGTTGTTTTTACCTATTAAGTTATTAAATTATATAATTCATTTAGTGACAGCGTCTCCTCCTCTAAAGCAGGGATGTTGAATTTCAGTGCTGTCAACACACTTGTCATCCTTTTAGGCTGAAAAGTCAAATTAGCATTTATTCAAAGAAGATTTGGTCTCATTTAAAAGAGTCTTATTTAAATCAGTTTTATTTTTAATCCTCCATCAAATTATTGTATTTATCTCCCTCATTCTAATTCATCCTCAAGTCATGTTGAGTCACCATGTTTCGTGGGCCGCACTGCAGAAAAATTACAACGAGCAGTTGAAAAACATATTTTATGACTTCAAGCTTGTGGCGCTATTCTGCTCTGCAGCCATGCAAATATATGGATCAGTGTGAATGATATAAAGTCAAAAGGAAGGAAATCAGTCACAATTCAAAGCTTTCTGTGAGTTTCACTACACCTGCATACAGAGGAATAATATGCAAGTGTGATTCAGGTGAAGATTCAGTGAGGCTGAACGCTGATTTTTATATCTGTGTCTTTATATCTACAAATAATCAAGAAGTCGTTCATAAGGTCAACTAAACTGGACATTTTATGACATGATGATGATGATGATGATGATGATGATACTCATAGGGGATGTTGCAAGATGTGCGCACAAGCTCACATTCACACACACAAGTTAAGTATGTGTGTGAAGATGTCTTTGTTCAGAGCCTTTTGTGCACGACTGTATTCTGCACATTTGTGGTCAAACTACAAAAAAGCAGGTTTACAAAGACTTCAGGGAGCTTCTGATGATGCCATGAGAGTATTGCATCATTGCAGAAGATAACGTCCCATTTGTTTTATTTAGTGCTGTACAATACTGAGGGATACATCGCTGCAGTTTTCTTTCTGTAAGACATTAATGCTTTAACTAAATTAAATATGTATTTCTTATTTTCTCCGCTCTCTAGCTCTGAAGCTGGGTCCAGAGGCGTTTCGTTTCGACGGCGGGGTCGAGGCCATCGCCACCCGCCAGAACGAGAAATACTTCATCCTCCGTCCCGAAGTCATAGAGACCTACATGTACATGTGGAGGTTCACCCACGATCCCAAATACAGGGAGTGGGGCTGGGAGGCTATTCAGGTAAAATGATTGTTAATCGAAAGGAAAAATTGCTTTTTTTTGTCCTATTGTAGCACGAGATGATTCAGTTTGGACCAAAAAAGTGCCCATCTGTGTTATCACTGCACGTGGAGTTTAGAGAGGTTTTGAGGTGAAAGAAGGGACTTCAGCTAAGATTGAATAAGTTAGCCGTTTTTCACACGTTCTGAAAACATCACAAATCAGACAGGAAGCTTCCAGAAGGTCAGTTTATTCAGATGAGGTGTATTTTAGGTCCGTAAGGAGCTCGGCTGATGTTGTCAGTCGCTGATCTCTTTCCTGTGTCTCTCTTCCTGCTCTGCGTCTTTATCACCGCCCCTCATTCAGGCCCTGGAGCAGCACTGTAAAGTAGAAGGAGGCTACAGCGGCGTCAGAGACGTCTACGCTTCAACTCCCAACCACGACGACGTTCAGCAGAGCTTCTACTTGGCCGAGACACTCAAGTAAGACACACAAACCGAACAGCTCCCTACGCACGCCCTTCACCTCCGTCCTCGTATGATTGTGCTGTCGTCGCACTTTATGGTGGGACAATTCCCCTTCATCCTCAAACTGAGCACGACAAGCACAAACACAAAGTACGATGTTGTCATTCATTCAGAATAAGCTCTAGAGGATGGCTGAGGTCACGGGAAGGGTTACTTCACTGCACAAACACACACACGGATAAATCTGAGAGGCTTTTGCAGCACTTTGTTTTAGTCTTTCAATCCAAGTTAACAACTGATTCAGGACAGAGACGACACAAAGGTTGATGAATGAAATGTCACTCGGACATTCAGCATCTGACTGACATTCACAGATTTGTGGCACGATGGCAACCGAGCCCTCCGACGTGACCACGCGCCCGCTCAGAGCGCTCCCCCACCAACCCTGCTCGCTGGATTCGGCTCCCTGCAGCTCCTTTTTTGTTCCCCAAGATGAAGTTTGGTCTCTGGGTTGTAGCCGTAGACCCAAAATTCAGGCGCATGGTGAAATCACAAATGCGCACGTGCTAGCGGTCGCAACTCAGATGCTGACGTTGTTCAAACGATGTAACTGTGAATATTTACTCATGAAAGTTACTGTGCTGCGCCGAGTTGGTGCTCAACAGGAACAGTCTCAGACGTCTTCGATCACACCTCGTATCAGCTTTGAGTCTCTCTTGCAAGATGTTTAACATCGTAAAAAAAAAACTGGGAGCAAACGTTCTGAGTAAAACACTTTAAATGCAGAAAACACTTTAAGTAACAGACCACTTATCGCCCATATTTAGCAAACTTTTATACCGGCTCAATTAATGCACTTAAAGGTTGCTCTAACCCTGCGTCTGTATAAAGGAATTTCCCATTTAAACTGGCTGAAGGCTTTTACCTTAGATCTTAAACAGCGGAGGAAAAATGAAGCAGGACAGAAGCTGTGAAAACGCAACACGTCCTCTCACACCACAGGCAGCAACTACTTCTCACTGCCTCTTAATAGTCGCCTGATATTTTTACTTAACTGCCCTCATGTGCCTGCCTGTGTTTGTATGTGTTAATGTGTGTGAGGGTGTGAGTGTGTAGCCACAAATGGCTCTTTAAATGTGTTGTCAGCCACACAGTGTGATGTCTGGTGGCTAATAGGCCTTTTTCTCTCAGATGGCTCTCCAACTGTGTTCAGACGAGAGATCCCAACTACAGTTTAACAAGTGTGAACGTGTGTGTACATGTACTTTATATGTGTGTGTGTGTGTGTGTGTGTTTGTGGGGTTTCTCTGTGTCTGCCAATGCCGAGGAGAAAACAACCGCTGTAACATGTTATTTCAATATGTTATCGGTATGTCTCATATGTTTCAGAGCTGCCATCCCAGGAAAAGTCACCGCCGCCCAAGTGGCTTGTCGTTTATTTCAGGTTCTGTACAAACATTTAGCAAGAAAAACAAACCTCATTTCAAGCTCAAGTATTTTAAAAAAATTATGTAATGCTGCTGTTTACTGAAGGTTATCAGGTTCATTATAAAACGAGAGACAGAAAATCCTTATTTCAAACCATCACCATCACTCCTCTGCACATCCTAAAATCAATCACACTTTTGACCCCACATTGGTCTCGACCAAAAATCTGAAAACACAGTGTTGTCTGATGCTTTTCAACCACAAAGAATTATGTTTTTCTTTTTAGAGTTCTAGGATTTACTGGCACACACAACAAACATCATTGTGCTGCTGCTTAACATTAAACAGTTGAAGTTGTAATGACACTATCATGATAACGAAAACTAAAGCAGAAAACAAGTAAAATAACTTTAGGCTTTTTTCCTTCGGCAGACGTTTCTGCATTCATTCTTTTATTTCATAGCTCTCATGGATTTCTTGTGCTTGGATAATAACAGCTGGATGTGGAGCTCACCCGCCTGTTGTTGCCACATCTGACCTCTTTTGACCACAGCTGGCCTGTATGTCAGGAGTGGTGTTTAAAAGCATGTATATATGTTAGACATCCCATTAGAATAAGCCTGGTTTTGGTTATTTAATCCATGAACCAGTTCAACTGTGGACTTTCTCCAAATTTATCTTCCTCTATGTTTCCTTTACATCAGAATCTTTATGGCCTCTCCTGCATCCTCCATTTCTCCCTCCTCACGTCCTCCTCTCCCCTTCTTCTTCTTCTTCTTCTTCTTCTTTCTTCTTCGTCTATCTTTTTTCTTTTTCCCCCATTGCCAGACAGCTGCTGACAGGAAGTAAAGGTTAGCCTAACACAGCCTGATGGGAGCGAGGAGCCATCCAGTCCAGCTTTTTTTATAGGCAGTAAATTTTAACAAGCGTCACCTCTACTCCTGATTACACCACACACACACACACACACACACACACACAGGTCAACATGGTTGTAGCATACAGATAAAAGTGTTTTTTTTTTCTGTTGATCAGTGTCAAAAAATGCAATTCATCCAACGTGACCGAGTCAAAATGAGACGTGAATATTTTTATCATCATGGTAAAATGTTTCCAGCAGAAGCAAGACAAACAGAAAATGTCTCATTAGCCTCCTGCAGACCACTGGAGGAGAAATAGGAGTGTAATTGACCACCAGCTTTGACAGCAACACAGTAATTACCTCATCAGTCAGGCCGCATCACATCCATGATATCAGAGACGGACTCGACTGGACACAGAAAATATCAACAGCATTTAGCAGCAAACCAATAAGTCTTATCCTCCTAACGTTACCCGGGGATCTTGGCACCGTGCGGAGCCGCTTCCGGTATTCATCTTCCCGCTGCTGCCAAGGACACGGCCATACTTCACACTGCTGCCCGCCTTCAATCACTCACTGCTTTCTGGTGTTTTGTTGGCAGGCCGAGGAGGACGGGGACTTGTTATGGAGGTTGAGGGCTTCGTGGACGACGAGCTCCTCCGCTGAGTCATTAGTTTCAGTCAGCCGACACTTTTCAGATTGTCCCTTTTTCTTAAATTGCACTTTTCTAAATTTTCCCCATGTTCTCGCACACAGACACGAAAATTCTCCTTGAAGAAGTCATTTGCTTTCTTTCCATTGATCTGTTTTTATTACTCCTTACGATGAAACCTGAAGTGATTATGCCACATCAGCAACGGTCCTAAAAACATCACTTTATTAAACAAAGGAATGGTGTAAAAGAAAGTTAGCACATAGTTATTTTGAGGTTGTTTCGTAAGATCTGATGACATTAAACCACAGAGTTTCATAAACTGATCTGAGGCAAGCTGTACCCATCCTTCCCTCTCAGTTCCACATCTGTTCCTTTTTTTTGGCACGATTGTTGATAGATATTGAAAAATCTGAACACATCTCCGAATATTATCTAAAACTCTTACAGTAAAAAAGTTTAAACCCCAAAACAAGTCGTGTTTTTCAAGAAGAGAAGACAGGGGCGGAAGCATGTTTAAGATTTCATGGAAAACGTTTTTCTCTTTGTTCTGAATAACCATCTGCACTACATGAGAACATAATCAGGTGAAATACTGCAGATTTACTGTTGTGACGAATAATTTATGCACATTTAGCCTCAATTTGACAAAAAAATCTTTACTCAAGGTTTCTATCGGTGGAGGCAGTTTGCTTAGTCATCTATTATTAGTTTACTGTTTATCTTCAGCTCTAATAACATTTAAACTAGACTTTATTTTTTTCCCACCTTTTGTTGATGGTTTTTCACTTCCTAAAAGGTTTATTTGTGGCCATAGAGCCGTCAAATCAGAAGACCGTGGGCAGCTCCAAGTGAATGAAATAATATTTGAAAATTTTTTATTTTGATGCAGATTCTACTGAATCTTCTGGTTGGAAAGTGTTTAATTAAAAAAGAAATTTGTTTATTTACATTTTTACTGTGGAACTCCACCAGTTTAATACAGTACAATCTGTTAATAGATGTTAAGAAGAACTTTAAGTGTAAAAGTTTTATAAAGACTGTCGTGGCTCCAGAGAGGGCTGCGCAGACACTGATTGGTCAGCTCGAGTGATGTCACTTGAGTCAGCATCAGTTGGTGTTTGACGGCTGCAGGTGTGAAAATAGATAAATCTGGCAGTGTGGAGATAATAGATGAGCTTACAGACCTTTATGGCCCGCTTATCTCTGCATGAAGCTAGCAGCTCGCGGCTACGTTAGCCGCTACTAGCATAACACACCTGAATCTCAGAACGAACTGTCGGTGGTCAGGTTGCATTATGGGTAATGTAAGCGCCATCCTGAGTTTGACAGCGTTATAGGAGTGTAACATTAAATCAATGGACCCTTTTAAGCAGTTTGTAGTCTGAAAACGACAAGATTCGAGAACCACATAGACAAAGTTAAGGTTATGAAAATACATTCAAATAACTATCAGGACGCTGCTGGTGCTGCTCGTTAAACCACCAAGAAAAAAGAGCCCTTGCTCACAATATGCTCATACTTTTAATCAGAAAAGCGTATTTTGCAACCATGATGCCAAAAAAGTTGGGACACTGTATAAAACTTAAATAAAAATATAATACAGTCCTTTTCAAATGAGATGTGTTGACTGTAAAAAGTTTTACGAGATGTTCCTGAGCCCATGTATTAAGCTCCTTTATGCAATCATGTGTTCACAAAGCGGTGAACCTCGTCTCATCCCCGCTCGTGAACGACTGATTCTTTCCAGGATGCCCCTTTCATACCCAACCATGGTACTCTCACCTGTTACCAGTGAACCTGTTCACCTGTGGAATGTTCCAGACAGGTGTTTTTAGATCATTCCACAACTTTCCCAGTCTGTTGTTTCTCCTGTCCCAACTTGTTTAAAACATGTTGC
>JAQQZW010000010.1:21267170-21281796 GCA_029814745.1 Zanclus cornutus | reverse complement strand
ATATAGGCTTGAAATTGTAAAAATACAGCGATCATAAACCAGTTAGGGAATGTAACTGAGTAAACTTACTCAATTACTGTGAGTAATTAAAGTTTTGAGTCCTTCTACTGGAGTCGATTGTCACTATTTTCTGTAGACTTCTATCTCTTTACACTTTGGAAGCTGCTAATATAGCCTAAGTCTAAATTAACGTTACGACTACACACCGCTTTAGATTCAGATTATTGATACAAATATTAATCAACTAATAAATGACCTCATATCATTGCAGATTAAACTACCCAGCAGTATGTAAAGTCATAGAAATGAGCTCCACCTTTACCAGCTTTACAATAAACACACTAACCAAACTTCATGGATATCTTGCCAGCAGTTGCAGAGATTTACTGTCCAACATCACCTCCCTAGTGGATGCAAGAAGAATTCCAGCTGTTGAGGAGTAGCTGCTGCAGGTACCCCCCTCCACCATCCCTCGAGCGCGATGACGTCGAAGTTACGCCAAACTGTGTTAAGTTTCCCGATTGTTTCTTTAACATGCCGGAAATGAGTGATTTCACCTTCAAATTAAAGCCCCACATGTTACACAATATAGAATATTTTTTACAGATTTGACACCACATACACGTGGAGGCTACCTACGAAAATTAAAATACTCATTAAAACCTATGATGCCAAAATCAAAAAAATACAGAGTACAAGACACACAAAAGTGGCTGTAGTGCCTGTTTATATTGTATATCATGCTCAATTGAGAAGTAATCTATAGCTTGTCAAAACGGTTTAAATGAACTAAATTGATCATGCTTTGAACAATGTTATATTGCACAAATTTAAACGTCCTTTAAAATTAAGTGAATATTGGTTCATGATAAACAAAAATATACAAAAATACCCACACAAAAAATTATCTAAAAAATTTATTAGGCTTGTTAAAATGGATTAAATGAGCTACACCTGTTTTTTTTTAAATGTAATCTAGTAAACTTTGGCCGACTTTACATTTTTTTTTAGTATCCCTTTAGTCAGAATGACCTTCATTGTTTCTCCTTCCTTTGGCATTACTGAAAAAACTTTTTGAGGTTTCATCATGACATGTCAAATAAGACCAAATTTGAATTTAAGATGAATATAACCCGAAACTGAACGACCAGCTTCATAAACACTACACTACATGCAGGTTTTCATTTCTCTTATAAATACCTGTTATCACTGTCATCTAAGTTAAAATTTCTTGTGCTGGTTTTAATTGTACTATTTTACTTATTTTAAGGGTCTGTATAAAAATTGTAACCCATAACCCAACAGTCGTTCAGCGGTTTGACTTTTGCTTTGAAATTTCTCAACGGAAATAGATTGTGGCACTGAGTAAACTTACCGGCACGAGCAGCGGGCCGACCTCCACACTGCTGGCGGCGTGTGTGGAACAGTTTGCTCTCACCCTCCCGTCCGACTAACCGGAAAATTATAAAACTTAACTCGCTTTTTCGTCTTATTGTTGCCTCATTTACTCCGGATTCATTAAGACGCTGACTGAGATCTGCCGGGCGGTGAAATCTGGTGTTCATCGGTAGTTTTTCTTGCGTCTCATCTGCATCCCATGCCTCTTCGCGCGGCGTGAGTTTCACGTGGAGACCGGGGCTCATCACTTCTCTGAATCATCCATCAGTTTTCCGGTTACAGTAGTTAGCATTTACCATCTGAGCCAATATGTCAAAGATGGCAACGTTGATTCTAGAGGACGGGACGACGTTCAAAGGCCTCCTTTTTGGTGCAAATGTGTCAGTGTCGGGAGAAGTTGGTAAGTGTGTTTAAGTACAGGCTAATTTATAACGTTAACATCAATGTATCTCTCCTGCTTTAGCCCGCTCTCACAAAATCCACATGCGTAGGTAGCTTTAGGTTAGACCTTTGGTTCTTTGTAATTGCCTCGTTTGGACACTCGACGTCGCGTGTTCAGATGTTCGTCTGCGGTTATGGATCAGTCTTCCAAAGCGCCAAACTGCAATAAATCAACATCACCTTCCCCACTCCGGGTAGGAACGCGTTGCCAAACTCCATTCAAACATTCGTCAATTAAATATTTGTTTTGCTGACGTTGTCATTTGGTATGCGCCAGTACCACATGACCATTATCGTTTTCTTGTAAATACCAGTTAAATATAAACAGCAGCATTTAAGTGGTATCTTTGCAGATCTGCTTGCTACTTTGCCACCCCTGGTATGTTTTGGCAGATGAGTATGTTGAGCTAAGAATGTATGGCAAGAATCACTTAAAATTTGAGCTGTGTTTTAATAAATGCAGCTAAACGTGGGATAAGTGTGCCGAATTATAGTTTAGGTAATGTTGATTTTTTTTAAAAGGCCAAACTTCTCTTTATGATGCGTGCACTTCTGCCGATGAGCAAGGCAGCATTTAAAGTGATGGAATTTTCAGCGTAGTTTGGCGGGACAAACTACACACAATAGAATGCAGGGTATCTCAAATGGTAGTTTAGTAGAGTCCCTCACATCTGCATGCCATTATACAAGGAAAAGGTTTATTACATAATTACCAGTGGATCGGGACTAGTAATAGGCTTTAAAAATGACCATAAACTTAAATTAACACTTTCTTTCTCTTCAACCAAAATTCAACATATGCAGACAAGTACAGCATTTGCTTGTTTACATCAAGCAGATTCTTTCCTCCAGCACTTGAGCACTGAATTTTGGCGTCAGTGACTTTTAAATGCTGTTTGTGATAAATAACATTAGCACAACTCAAAGGCTGCTGATGTTAAAGCTTACAGACTATATTTCCAGTATAACATGCATGAATGTAATTGATGTAACTGGACCATGTACTGATTAATAATTTGTGTGTTCAGTGTTTCAGACTGGCATTGTGGGCTACACTGAGGCTCTTACCGACCCATCTTACCGCTGCCAGCTGCTGACCCTCACTTACCCTCTGGTCGGCAACTATGGTGTACCGAAGGATGAAGAGGGAGAGTTTGGACTGAGCAAGGTGAGCAGTTATTTAGAGTTTGAGTTTGTTTTTTTATGGTAACACTTAGAGTGTGAAAGAGGGTGTTGGAAGATAAGAATAAAAGAAGAAACTAACCTTGTGTCTATGATCGTAGTACATTTTTAGGGGTTCCCTGTGGCATCGTAGATTATCTTTAACACTTTTCAAAGAACAGTAGAGGCCTTGAATTAAGATTATTTAAGGATTATTCCTCTTACCAACAACACATGGTGATTTGTTTTTCCGGTATTTGTGTTGTTTTTCTCAGTGGTTTGAGTCATCAAAGATCCACGCTGCCGCTCTGATTATCGGAGAGCTGTCGGAGAGTCCCAGTCACTGGAGTTCAGTCAAGTCGCTGGACCAGTGGCTCAAAGAGCAAGGTGTTCCCGGACTGCAAGGTCAGAAAGGCTGAATTTAAATAAACCAATTCTAATATTTTAATGGAAAATAAGTGTAGAATTAAGTAAGCAGACTCAATCTAATTGGCCTTATATTTGAATTAGAAAGGCTGCAATATTACAATTTGGCCCCTGATATCTAAAACAGCGTATTAAGCAATTAGATGCTTGCAAGCTTTTCAATTTAAAAACACAAGACCTCAACTGCAAGTTTTAAAGGATCTGCTGTTTCCATGTACTCCAGGCATTGACACCCGCTGTCTGACCAAAAAGATCAGAGAGAAGGGCACCATGTTGGGGAAGCTGGTCGTGGACGGGACTCCTGAAGACAGTGTTCCCTTTGATAACCCGGACCGGAGGAACCTGGTCCAGGAGGTCTCCATGAAGGTAGCCCCGCCGGCCAGATGCTTAAAATTAGAAACCCTGAACTTCTTAAGAACCCTGCAACTAGATACTAAATCCTTTGGTGTTTGGTGTCTTTATTTGATCATCAAGTTACGTTAAACGTGCGTGTTGCATAGACTGAGGCTGGGTTTTCCTCAGTCGAGATCAGGCAAGGACGTACGGTGGTTTGATTTTTAACTTATTACCAATATAAGCTCAAGTTCAATATTCCACCTCATAAATGAACTGGAAAGTATACCAGGCAGGTTGATTAGATTGTTGTTGTTGTTATAATACATGTAAATAATAAAGCAAACAGTTCTTGTTATGACCCTGGTGGCCAGTCAACTATTTCTTTAACTTGTTTGTTAGTCAAAATTCTGGTTACTTCTCCTTTGATTGTCCACAGGAGCCCAAAGTGTTAAACCCCAGTGGTAGTTTGCGAATCACGGTGGTGGACTGAGGCATCAAATACAACCAGATCCGCTGCCTGGCTCGGAGAGGAGCCCGTGTTACCGTGGTACCCTGGGACCACCCACTGGACCCTGCAGGTCTGTCACTGACTGACTGGGTTGACTGGGGCATAAAACTCAGTGACCGCCGTGTGTGAGGTTGTTGGAAGGATGTATTACTGGCAAGAGAAGTCTTTGTAGAGATAAGGAAGTTTATTGCTGCTTTAAAACTGCAATATTGAAACTTCTTTGGCCTCAGCACAGGCAATACAAGACCAGTATTGTTCACATATATTACCTGTGATGTATTTGTACGACCTTTGCGCTGGTAACGCAGGCATTAAAATTTTTCTTGTCTTTTGTAGATTTTGATGGCTTGTTCATCAGTAACGGCCCCGGGGATCCCCAGCACTGTCAGACCACCATCAGCAACCTGAGGAACGCGGTCTGTGTGGAACGTCCCAAGCCGGTTTTCGGTATTTGTCTCGTACACCAGCTGCTGTCTTTAGTCATTGGATCAAAGACCTACAAGATGAAGTGAGTCACTGACCGCTTGCACACGTCCAAAATTAATTTAAATTTGAGAAGCTCAAATCTTCTGAGACACTGAATGAGTTCTGAGATCACAGTTTTCTCTGCAGTCCACTGCGTTCTAAATCTTACCGGTATTTAATTGATCACTGATTTATCTTTAAAATTCTTGGTTGAAAAACAGTTTTATTCTTGTCTTCCTTATCTCATTTTTGCTGTAATTTATTGAGAAACCATAAAATAGCTCTCAAAACAATGCTGCAACAATTGACAACCAAGCCAAATTTAGAGTTACTGCTGGAGTGCACTCACGCTGAGCTCAGCCAGTCTCCTGCTGAGCTTATAGAAGATTTTTGGAAGAGGACAAAGACTGAAATGTTCCCTCAGTGACCGGAGCCAGGAAACCTCCTCACACTCTCTAAAAACACACATTCGTGTCCACACGCTTTCCCTGGGAAAGTTGTGATGTGAACTGCGGATTTTTGCTGCCCTCAGCAGTCTGGCCTCTCCTGTATGAGCAGTGGAGTGTTGGCCCGATCGCCTTTGTTATGAAAAAGACTGAACAAACAAGACGGCAAGCAAGACGAGGCGCTCCGCTCCTCGCTGTGCTGAACTCCACAGCCACATCTGTGGGGTCGAGGGAGGTTTCCTCTCCCCTGGGACTCCGCTGACGGGAGCTTTATCAGGCTCCGTGTGAAGGTCGCAGTGAACAGTGAATGTTTCCTTCACTCTGCTGGAATGTGGCTGGCATCTTGACATACGAGGAGATTGTGGGATTGCAGCAAAATTCAAATTACAGATAGTTCACAGGGTTTGGAGCTAAATCTAAATGGAGCTTTACAGTATTAAATTAATGTCTTTAGGCGTGGTAAACACATTATATTGGGTCTTTCTTTTATTGAAATACATTTAATTATTCTTGTCATCACCCTGTGAAATGTTTATCCTTGAAATGAACAGGGTTTCGAGGACTTTCATGGTCTGAAAGATTTCTTGTTTCAGCTTTTTCCTGCTAAAATTCAGTGCTCAAACAATTGTTAGTAACAGTATTTAAAAAAAATTAATCAACTTTCATTGCAAATATGATTAAGTGCATTTCCTACTTTAGTACCTGGAATATTCACACTGGTGAAAGCAACTGAACTCCTACAAAACTTTACGAAAAGTCCAGAATGATGTTTCAGGTTGCATTGAATGCATCTCAAAATGGAAACACCGCTTGTCGTTTAGCATAAAGTAATTTACTACTGACCAACACAGGTGTCTGTGGGCAGATATGTTTTATTTTATGGAGGATTTTTGATGGGTGAGTTGTTTTCTTTTTGTTCTGTAAATTACAGCCACTTTGACAACTTAAATATAAACATCCAGGTGTTGCAGTTATTCCAGTGCTTTATGTTTTTCCTCTCGCGCTCAAAAAGCCTCTGACAGGACAATAAATCATGACATATCCCCATTAAAACCCCAGCTGATACCACAACTGCAGCGACCGCCGCAAATAATATCTCATAAGAATCTGTTCAGGCTGGCGACCCTAGTAGCTCACCTGGTAGATTACACGCACCTTGCACCAGGGCTGCGTCCTCACTGCAGCGGCCCTGGTTTGATTCCAGCCTGAGCCCTCTGCTGCATGTCGTCCCCTCTCCACTACAATGTTATAAATAAAACAAGACTCTAACTTGTCTCTGTAGTCCTCAAACTGAACGTGAGTATTTAGATTTTTCTCTCCGGTGTCTCAGGTACGGTAACCGCGGCCACAACCAGCCGTGCATCCACAGGGGAACAGATCGCTGCTTCATCACCAGTCAGAACCACGGCTTTGCGGTCGACCCGGACACCCTGCCGAAAGACTGGGGCGTCCTCTTCACCAACGCCAATGATCACACCAACGAGGGCATCGTGCACAACACGCTACCCCTGTTCAGGTAACGGGCTCAGTGGCACCGGGTGATGTGATAATACACCAGAAATGCCAGAGTTAAGTCGGGCAGGTGGATCATATGTGAATAAACTATGTGATTAAATCCGTTTTGATCTGTTGTTTTGTTTTTTTTCCAGTGTTCAGTTCCACCCCGAGCACATGGCCGGACCCACAGACCTGGTCAGCCTGTTTGACGTCTTCCTGGACACCGTGAAGGACCACAAGGAGGGCAACGCTACCAAATCTGGTACCAGTTTCAAGTCCATTCTCTCACGTCACCGTATCAAAATTTACAAAAGCAAATAAAAAATTAAATTGAGTCCGACAATAGCTGATGGGTTGCTGTTAATAGAGAATAGGGGCTTCCTGTAGACGACCAGTTTAGTAATAAGTCGTTGCACTGCTGTAACCAATTTGTTGTGGGGGAGTTTTTATTGTTTTCTACTTTACTGGCAAAGTGTAGTGTATTTCAGTATTCTATGAATAGAAGCAACAAGATGAAAACGCCTGTGTGATTTTGTTGTTGTTTATTTATTTATTTATTTACCTCCTCCAGTGAAGCAGCGTCTGATGGACCACCTCACCTATCCGGGTTCCCCGAAGCCCGAAGAGGTATTCCGGCCCAGGAAGGTGCTCATCCTGGGCTCTGGAGGACTGTCCATCGGCCAGGCTGGAGAGTTCGACTACTCCGGCTCCCAGGTCTGTCAGGACGCCTTCTGATTAGAGTAGTTAACATATTCTGATGCAAAAATTGACAAATGAGTTGTTTTGGTACGCAGGGTGAATTAGGAGTCTTTAATGGAGGATAATCAGGTTATAATGAGACCTGCATCGGACTGTTGGAGGTTTAGTCTAATTGTTTGGTTGCAAAATATTTTCAGTTATGCTGTATGAACCGTTTGAGGTTACAGAAAGAGACACATGTGACCATAAAGGTAACACAGAGAGCATGTTCAGCCACTTTTGATCGTGTGAGATCTTAAGATTTGACTTTTTTGGACTTCAACACTGAAGGAGGCCTTTAAGCCAAACTGTACTTGAGCTGATGTTATTTCGTTTTTTTTTTTTTAGGCTATTAAGGCTCTGAAGGAAGAGAATATCCAGACTGTGCTGATCAACCCCAACATCGCCACTGTCCAGACCTCCAAGGGCCTGGCCGACAAGGTCTACTTCCTGCCTATCACACCGGAGTACGTCACTCAGGTACGGATGAACTCTGACTGAATGTGATGACTAATAAGAGAAGAGAAAATGTGTGGAGACACATTCTTTAAAAGTTCTTAAAAATTAGGTTAGATTGGATTAAACTTTAATGTTATTGCATAAAGGTTAAAAACAGAGAAAATGAAATGAAATGTTTAACATCTAACCAGAAGTACAAAAAGCAGTGAAGCTCAGAGTAACGCACATGTAAAAGACATATAAATTACAGTTACAGGTAAGTGTGAATACACTCAGGAAAAATACAATATGAACGGTATTAATAGCACAAACAAAGAAAATGAGACCACCCTTACACGTAATATGTGTGCAGCACTTGCAGCAGGCATTTGTATACAGGAAGTGATTGAGTTCATGGCCTAAGGTAGAAGGAGATGAGTGATACAGATCCTGTTACATGGATGTACAGTTCAGCTCTCTGAGTGATTATGCAGAAAGTTTGATATTAATAAGCTTTGTGGCTTTTCTGTTTCGGGTCATCGAAAATTGCAAGTCAGCACTGTCTGTGAAAGTGGACACTGTCGGCCTCCATGCGTGGGATTGTGAGTTGAAGCATGGCAGAGAGAGATGGCTGCACGAAGGCCGACGCAGTCCGTATTTCCATTATTATGATTTTTGCCGTAGTCGAGCAGCTCTGATGTCGTCGCGCTTCCTTCCTTTCTCAGGTGATAAAGAACGAGCGTCCGGATGGCGTGCTGCTGACCTTCGGCGGTCAGACGGCTCTGAACTGTGGCGTGAAGCTCACCAAGCTGGGCGTCCTGGAGAAGTACAAAGTGAAGGTTCTGGGAACGCCGGTGGCCTCCATCGAGATGACTGAAGACAGGAAGATCTTTGTGGAGAAAATGGAAGAGATCAACGAGCACGTCGCTCCAAGTGAAGCGGCGCTGTCCGTGGAGCAGGTGAGGAGGCACACTGATGTAACAAAACAAGCAGACGAGGTTCATTTCATCCGTTCCTTTAAAGCATCTTAGATGTTGTTTCCTCCTCGGTGTCCTGAATGTGTCTCTCTGACTTCGGTGTAGGCAGTGGCAGCTGCAGAACGTCTGGGCTTCCCCGTTCTGGTCCGTTCAGCGTTCGCTCTCGGGGGTCTGGGCTCCGGCTTCGCCAACAACAGAGAGGAGCTGACCTCTCTGGTGACATCAGCCTTCGCCCACACCTCCCAGGTGCTGGTGGACAAATCCCTGAAAGGCTGGAAGGAGATCGAGTACGAGGTGGTCCGTGATGCCTATGACAACTGTGTCACTGTGAGTAAAGCAGAGACGGATGTTTTTGGCAAAGGCTTTTTACAGATATCGCCCAGCTGATGTTGGCGCAGATCCATTGCCAAGCCAGAAATATAACTCAGTTTATCTGTGCTTTATCAAGAGAAACTTAATAATGGTAAAAGTTCTAACTTTAAAGCTGTAAAATTAATTCCTATCTAATAGGGGAAAGTCAATTCTTTCCAAGTTTCAGTGTTAATTTCTAGTGTCAGAGGACAGAAAAACTCATTTGACCAATGAGACGCTGATGTTTAGCTGACCAGGTTATGGTTTATTTACCACGTTAACTTAACCAGTGTTGATATGTGATGGTACATCTGGAATAATCATCCCAGTTGTTGGATAAGTCAAAGTGTGTGTGCCACAAACATAACCTGATGATTTCAGTAACAAAAAGAAAACAGTAAATTTTTGATGTTTTATGTTTAATTTGACTGAAATTAAAATGCCAGTTTGCTGCTGATTGTCATTATTCTCTCAAAAGTAAAAGCACTTTGATGTTGTCTGTTTTAGCATGGATAGCTTGTAATACTCAACAGCATGCGTGAGTCTTGATTACTCCTTCTCGTTCAGGTGTGTAATATGGAGAATATTGACCCTCTGGGCATCCATACTGGAGAATCCATCGTGGTGGCGCCCAGTCAGACGCTCAACAACCGCGAATACAACATGCTGAGGAACACGGCCATCAAAGTCATCAGGCACCTCGGCATCGTCGGAGAGTGTAACATCCAGTACGCTCTCAACCCGGAGTCTGAACAGGTATCGGCACGATATTTTAAAAACTCAAAATAATAACCGTCACCTGATTCCGGTGTAACCTGCGCGTGTTGATGTTTGGCAGTACTACATCATCGAGGTGAATGCCCGTCTGTCGCGGAGTTCGGCCCTGGCCAGCAAGGCGACAGGTTACCCTCTGGCCTATGTAGCAGCTAAGCTGGGGCTGGGGATCCCGCTGCCACTGCTCAAGTACGTCTCCGCCTGTTAGAACATCATATGATATGCGAATAAATGAATAAACACAGGAATACTGTCTGAGTACGGGGGAAGATTAAGCTTGTGTAGGTTTTTTTTAGAGCTGATGCGCTGAGAGGGTTAGTTTGTCTGTAGAAGTGAGTGTTGAATGCTAAAAGAATTGGTTTCCTGTGCAGATGTATGTGTTAATATTGAGGAAATTGTCACATTTCATCAGTGTACATGTTTTTTTGTGTCCTGGCTTTTCCTCCTCTGTTTGTTTGTTTGTTTCTGGATTTTCTTTAAACTTTGTGGAATTCATGAGCAGTTGATGAGAAATCTGTAAATGTCTTTTCTGTAGGAACTCTGTGACCAACTCGACAACAGCCAACTTTGAGCCTAGTCTGGACTACTGTGTGGTGAATGTTCCTCGCTGGGATCTCAGCAAGTTCCTCAGGGTTTCCACCAAGATCGGCAGCTCCATGAAGAGTGTTGGTAAGAAGCCGTGAACTCATTTCCTGCGTGATTTTTGCTTCAACGAAAAGCGTGACTGAGAGCTGGAAAGAGGATCTTCACCTGTACTCCTCTTGGCAGGTGAGGTGATGGCCATTGGCCGAAGCTTTGAGGAGGCCTTCCAGAAAGCTCTGAGGATGGTGGATGAGAACTGTGTTGGCTTTGACCACACCATCAAGCCTGTCTCTGAAAAGGTAAAAAAATCAATCAATCCTTGTATTTTAAGTCACTTTTAACTGTTTAACTGCTTGTACCTGTAATTCTTTCATCCTTGACCCCGTTGTGAGTCATCATTCAGTTTATAGTTATATTATTTACATAATATCAAACGGCCATCAGTGAGTCACGAGGCTCTGTTTCATGAAAAAAAGGATCACTTGCTGCTTCTTCACAGCTGTTCCCTCTTTGACTTGACAAAAACTACATGACAAAGAAATGCTTGGCCTCAAAACCTGCATTAATAGAGGAAAATGCCCCAAAATTTACACTAGAAAAAGTCACAAAGTCACAAGTCCTTTGATTCGGTGCAGCAACGCATCCGTTGTGATGTTTTAAACTAAGCCAACAGATGGTGCTAACGGGCCACTGTGTACTGTCGAGCAGATAATATCCTGTAATGATGCTGTTAATTAAAGCCTTACTGGGGTCTTTACTTATACAGGAATCTTTCATAGAATGTCATAGAAAATATATAGTCACCAAATGAGTTGACCAGAAGCTCATAACTGATAGATAACAAGCAACAGTTCTGTATCTAAATGATCGTGCCTTGTTCTCGCCCCCTCTGCTCACCAGGAGCTGCAGATTCCCACAGATAAGCGCATCTTTGTCCTGGCGGCGGCACTCAGAGCCGGCTACACGGTGGACCAGCTGTACGAGCTCACCAAGATCGACCGCTGGTTCCTGCACAAGATGAAGAACATCGCCGACCACGAGCGACTGCTGGAGACGTACAACCAGGTGAGGCTGCTAGAGAAGCAACCGACGCGGGAAAATACGCAGCCGCCGTCTGCTCTTGATATTTCTTAACGCTGTTCTTCCCGGTAGGATGAGAGCGCAATGCCTCCAGAGGTGATGCGAAAGGCCAAACAGCTGGGCTTCTCAGACAAGCAGATAGCACTAGCAGTGCAGAGGTGAGTGGGAGAGGCAGTGTAGACCAGAGGACATATTACCTCATCAATTTTAGGCTGGTTTTTGCAGTGATTTGTCACCACAAATTAATCGGTAGACCAGAGTACGAACATTCTGATGTATGGAGGTTGTGTAGTTGATGTTGTCCTGTGTGAACATATGAAAACTTGTTGTTTATTTGTAGTTATGTAATGCTAACCTGCTCTCTTGTTTTTATGTATAAAACTTGCACTACACTTGGAGTGATATGAAAAAAGACATTAAATGTTTGTATTTACATTTTTTATCAGTTCTCATTCATACCGAAATTGATGGTCCGAAGTTTTTTCTCTTCTCACTTTGATCCTGGACTGTTTGGCTTCATTTTCCCTCGATCAACAATTTTTATCGAGTGTTTTTTCTTCCTTCTACAGCACTGAGCTCGTAGTGAGAAAGCTGCGTCACGATTGGTCCATCCTGCCTGTAGTGAAGCAGATCGACACTGTGGCGGCCGAATGGCCCGCCCACACAAACTACCTGTACCTGACCTACCA
The DNA here is from genome assembly GCA_029814745.1 of Zanclus cornutus. Classification (NCBI taxonomy): domain Eukaryota; kingdom Metazoa; phylum Chordata; class Actinopteri; order Acanthuriformes; family Zanclidae; genus Zanclus; species Zanclus cornutus. The sequence goes on along the minus strand of JAQQZW010000010.1, from coordinate 21,269,489 downwards.
CGGAACAGAGAACGACCTGCACTTCAACGACCAGCACGTCATGGTGATCGGCTCGGGGGTTTACCGCATCGGCAGCAGTGTGGAATTTGATTGGTGCGCAGTCGGGTGCATCACAGAGCTCAGGAAGGTAAGTCCTACATGATGTCACAAAGCTGCTCATGGTTGATTTGAATTAAAGGCTGATGTCTTGTTGTGAAAGTGACGGGTAGTTTTTTTAATATTTTTGTTTTTCTGGAAAGCCAAAATGAAAGTGCCAAAAACTGCAGTTCCCCAAATGACCACTGGAGGCTGGCTTCTAAAGTGAGCCAACCCTCACAGAGCTACACATTAAAGTGTTCAACTTTACAGCAGAAATAAACATGTTTACAGCCTCGTAAAAATAAATATTTGCTCTCTATAGTTAATTTCCCCGTTCAAGACAATAACACAATGGTGAATTTCAAAATAACTTGCTCGTTTGAATTATATTAAGGCTAAAAGTTATGCATAATTAAGAGCGTGGCTAATTTTGAGTCACTTAACTTGACCTCTTGTCTGTGTTTTTGGTGTTGGACAGTTTTTCATACAAATACTGGACAAAGAAAATGAATCGCTGTGCAGTTAATTGTACTAACAGTCCAATCAAGAAGTCTGTACTCCACCCAGGCTTCCCCTCTTTGCCCATTTTTGGATTAGAGAGGTGGTAGGCGGAGCCAGGTGCGGCTTTAACAGCTCTTCAAAAACCCACGGGTGACATCATGAAGACTTGTCCATGCTTTGTACAGTCTGCTTAAAGCTTTTTTATGAAAAACTGCTGACTGGCCTGGTAAGATCACCAGGGCAGCTTTACTTTTTTCTGAAAATGTATATTGAAATACTTTACCTAACATTTGACATGTGGCCAGTCAACACAGCAAACAGACCATAGAAATGTGAAATAATGCATAAACAATATGTAGTCATGCTGTCACCTTTATTGCAGATGGGTTTTAAGACCATCATGGTGAACTACAACCCAGAGACAGTCAGCACAGACTATGACATGTGTGACCGCCTCTACTTTGATGAGATCTCCTTTGAGGTAAGATTTTTCCCGTCAGTTAATAACATTGCAAGCAATTTTTTTTCTTTTGCATCCGAGCAGAAGCTGTAAGCATTAACGACAACACCGATTCTGAGTTTAATAAGTGTCCTGTACGTATCTCAGGTGGTGATGGATATCTATGAGCGGGAAAACCCAGAGGGAGTGATCCTCTCCATGGGAGGCCAGCTGCCCAACAACATCGCCATGTCGCTGCACCGTCAGCAGTGCCGCATCTTGGGAACTTCGCCCGAGTTCATCGACTGTGCCGATAACAGGTTCAAGTTCTCCCGAATGCTGGACACCATCGGGATCAGCCAACCACAGTGGAAGGAGCTCTCTGACACTGAGGTACAGCTGACTTGTTTTTAAAATCTAGTATTTTGACCTCCCGGAGCACAAGACTCCAGTTTTCAGATGAAATGATTATCAGTGCATATTTTTACTCCCATTTCTCTAATAAAGTTAATATTTTGGAGTGTTTAGGGTCTTTTTTTGCATTTAAATTTAGGAAGACAAGTTTGTGGTTTGAGTAAAAGATTTCTTAGTCCTCACATCTATTTCCTGTTCTCTTTTTCTCTCCAGTCTGCTGTGAAGTTTTGTGAGACTGTGGGTTATCACTGTCTGGTTAGGCCCTCTTACGTTCTAAGCGGGGCGGCCATGAATGTCGCCTACAGTGACAGTGACCTCGAGAAATACCTGAGCAGCGCTGTAGCTGTGTCCAAGGAACACCCTGTCGTCATCTCCAAATTCATACAGGAGGCCAAGGTTGGGAAAAAAAACACAGATGGTAGTTGAAGTTAAGCTCTTACTGCATAAAATCAAGCCTCAGAGTTGAACGTGTCTGTAACATTTTTGCGTTTGCAGGAGATAGACGTGGACGCTGTCGCCTGTGATGGGGTCGTGATGGCCATCGCAGTGTCTGAACATGTAGAGAACGCTGGCGTTCACTCTGGTGATGCCACACTGGTGACGCCACCCCAGGATCTCAATCAGAAGACGATAGAGAGGATCAAGATGATCGTTCACGCCATCGGCCAGGAGCTGCAGGTCACCGGACCTTTCAACCTGCAGCTGATCGCCAAGGTGAGATCATTCAGGGAAGGGGATGTCATGATTCTCCAAAATTACGGTTCGGTTCAGATCTTTTTTTCGTATTTTGGGAGGTGAGAATGAGAAAAAACTGTGAAAACAAGTTTTTGGTTAATTAAATCAACTACAATTTGGAATTTCAATAACTTAAAAGAACACTGTAAAGA
>JAQQZW010000010.1:20427567-20439532 GCA_029814745.1 Zanclus cornutus | reverse complement strand
TTATTATTACTGATGCAGTAATAATAGGCCTTTACTGTTGCAGCGGGTTTATGCTTGAATAACTTGTAACTGTTGGGCAGTTTAAAGCTCACAATTTCATAAATATATTTCTGTTTATAAGTTTGTTCTATAAAACTTCTTCAGTCAGTGAGAATTCTTATTCGACCTGTTTTTATTTTATATCAGTTTATTTTAAAATGCGCCTCAAACTGTGTCTGTAGCTTTAAAGCAGACAGAATGAACAAAATGTTGTTTTAGAAAATAAGTAAAAAAAAAGATTTGTCATAAGTTGAAATATTCTTTCTGCTCTGTGAGATTTTTTTCAGTTTCTTTAAAGAAGATCAGACTTGAATACTCATTACAGACTAAACTGACGTGTTTTGATGAACCAACCAAAGCATTTTATGTCAGTAACAATCTTTATATTAAACTTCTCATTCTGCTAAATAACTAGTAAATATAGCTGCTCAACACATGAAGTGGTTTGAGAAGTAAGATATTTGCCTCTGAAATGTAATGAAGTTGAAAAAGAAATTATAATACAATAGAAATACAGTTCTGAAGTAAAGCACAGGTTCCATTACCTTATAGTTGTACTGGCATGCAGTACTTGAGTAAATGTATTTTGTTACTTTCCGTCCCCGACTGGAAGATGAAGAAGGAGACAAGAAGGTGAAGAGGGTGAGAGAGAAAGAGGAGGAGGAAACTGATGTGAGGAGAGAAGAAGAAGACGAGGTGGTGAGACAGGAGCAAGGAGGAGAGAGAGAGAGAGGAAAGATCCACGTTTCACCCACGTTACCGTAACATCTTTGAAAACTCCACCAGAACGGGAAGTAAAGTTCTGACGGGTTGAAAAAGGCCGAGTTTGTGAAGACGGAGTCGCTGCTGGATCAGTTGGTTTGAAAGTGGAGACCAAAGCGGAGCTGAAAGAAGAACGTTAATGTGACTCTGTGTCTGATATCACATGTGTTACCTCTGAGGATCCTTTGACACTCGTCCATCCGTCTTTGGATTTTCACTGCTTGTGATTTTCTGTTATAATCTTGTCCTTTTGCTCGATTGGCTGATGGGCCTAACTCCTAATCCATGAAGCTGTTTGCCTGCTGAGGAGCAGGGTTGAAATGTTTTCCCGTTCAGCCTAATAAAGTTGGAAGATGTGTGCAGATGCTCTCCGATGTTTTGTTTTATGGATATCTGCTGTATTTTTCACCACAGTGAACTGCTGTGTTATTTCTGGGCTCCTTTATTGTTTGGACATTTGAAACTAAGTTGCCTGAAACTTTGTACAAACAGTTTGCGTTTTATATCAGATGAACATGATTAATATTTGAGACAAGTACATTTACTTTGCTTAAAATGTAAAACATGCTCTGAAAATGAGTTTTATGAACAGAACCATGTGTGGAAGTCTTTGCCTGAATGTTTAATGAAGGAAACAGGGAGAGAGATTTATACATTTCTTTTCCAACAGCGTCTCCCGGCTCAGTCTCCTTCTTTATCTTATCATTTTAATTATTTCACGCCAGCTTGTGATTTACACGAAGGTATTATGTGTTGGACAACTACAACAGGTGTTGAGTTGGGTTTGTTTGGGATATTCTTTGGTGACCTGTTAGGTAGATGTTACATTACTTTCTGTAAAGAGTTTTATTTTGAAGCTTTTTGTTGTGATGTTTGTTGTCGATTTACTGTTTTTGTTTTTCGCTTCTTTTTGTCTGTCCTCAGCTGGAGTTGAATGAATAATATATCATCTGTTTGTGTGGTGTGAGATTGGATCCCAGATAGAAAAGCCTCTGTTTGATAATGCTAAAGAGGATCCTGTAAATAAAATTACATGTTCATTTCCACCAGGAGGTTCTGTTTTTATCCTGCCCAGCATGAGATGATAGCAGGCCTGCTTTGAACTGAGCCATTCTGTCAAACTCAACTGTGTTTCCATGATAATTACTTATTTACAATGAGGATGTTTTGAGCTGAAATGTGGCCGTTTTCAGTCTTTATTTCTGTCATGGAAATAAGAATGAATAAATACGAGTACAGCTTCAGCCAAACACTTAAGGGTCAATATTGTCTCATGTGAAAATGTTGACTGGTTTACAGTCTGCTTGTTAAACTGGGGGCAGAAATCTCCCAGTTTAATTTGGTGACAGAAAAACAGGATTTCAGATGCTGGTGTGAAACACCTTCGCTGTCAGCTGAGTTTAACTGTAATAAACTTATTCCCAAACAGAATTCCCGAAGCAATGACGTTTCTGAAACAACATGAATTATGTGTGTAAATCCACATTCAAACAGATCCTTAAATAAACCCTACATCCGGGTGTGTGGTTCATCTTCGTCTGGGCTCTAATAGCGCACTGGAGCTCCTCCTGCTGGACGATTGTCTGTATTACAACTAGACTGAATCATCTCTGCGTTTTTTCTCACTTGAGCAGTCGAACTCTTTCTCTGACTGAGCTCACTTCCTTCCTTCCTAGACTGCCCCTGGTCTTCTTCTTGGAGCTACCAAGTCTCCTTGTCCACTTTCTTATCCTTCCTCTTCTCTCTTTGAATATATTTTCTTCAAATTTCTCATTCACCCTCCCTCCTCTTCCTCACTTGTCAATGCTGCTTTTGTCCTGTTTCCCTTCCTTCTTTCTTTCTAATCCCTCCTCTCCTCCATGCTGCATCACAAAAAGCAAAACAGGCAGTTGAAGCAGAAACTCAAAACTTTATTCGAGCAGAAACACAAAGTACAAATTAAAATTTTACGGGAAAACTGACCAACAGACCTCCCTTCAGGTTTTGGTTTAGTCACAAACGCTGAGAGAAAACATAAAACCTCTGTCACAGAGCCGTCAGCAGGCTGATGAACCAGAGTACAATGAACAGTCCTGCAGCAGATCTTTTAATCATAATCATCTCTTTCCTCATGCTGCTGCTATAAAGGCTTCGCTGCTCCTTCTCTCGACAGTCTGTCGGCTTCCTCGTTGCCTTTGTAGCCGGCGTGACCTGGAATGTGCATCTGGAGGGAGAAGAGGAAGGAGAGGAAGAGTGAGAGAGAGAGAAAAACATTTTTCTGATCAGGAAAATCATCTCCTCGAGACACAGCACTTGGTGTGATAAACTCCGGTTTTTTGTTTTTAGTTATTACTTCTCATCTTAGAGGATTAACTTGCAGGACTTGCATGAAAGCAAAGAACTGAGTTTAGGGTGAAGTGACCGGCGATGCAGGCAGGTATTTACCCAGACCACCTCCAGCTCGGCATTCAGTCTGTCCAGCTTCACAAAGTCTTCTTTGTTGGTGATGTGACCTCCAGATTTCAGCCTCCAGTTATTCAGCTTCCAGTTCTTCACCCAGCTGGTCACACCTGCAGCAAACACACCACAGACTTCTCTTCAAGGTCTACTGTGAAGATAAATGTAAGAACCCGGACCTGCTGCGTGTTGAAGATGAACATGATGAGAGTTTCGCCTCTCGTGTTTCATGTTGAGGAAGCCTGACCTTTGAAAAAGTTTTGATCTTTTTTGTGGCTCACCGTTGATGGTAAACTTGCTGTCTGTGTAGAGAACCAACTTCTTTATGTTCTTCTCTTTGGCTTGTTCCAGCGCTCTGCAGGCTGCCTGTTCATACACAGAAACACTCCGACATGATGATGAAAATGATCCTGTGCAAATTCAAACCTTTGGAAATTTAAATGTAGGACAGTAACAGTAGTTTTAAGGTCTTGCTCACTGCAGAGGTCAACTCTCTGGTGGGAATCACTTGTGACGACAGGTGCTCACCTGTATTTCTGCGCGCTGGTTGGTTTGTCTTCCCTGCAGCCGCTCTGCAACATTTCTGCAGGAAAGCAGCAATGAACATGACAAGTTAGTAGATTTATCAACTATTAAAGGAGATTTTGCACACGTGCAAGTCAAACGCTAAAATGATTTAAATTCAGCTTAAATTCAGTTACAGTCTAAAGGTGTGTGTGTGTGTGTGTGCGCGTGTGTGCGCGTGTGCGCTCACAGTGGGTGGTTGCGGCCCCAGTACACGCCGATGCCGGCTCGGGCACCATGCTGTCCATTGGCCGAGCAGCAGCCGTCGGTGTAAACAACCACAGCATCGCCTGTGGGGGGAGAGAGAAGTGACACTCAGGACCACACTGAAATTCAAGTGTCATTCAAGATGTCACCTCAGAGCTTAAAATATATATAAATATATATTAAATATATTAACAGATCAGCTACTCGTGTTTTTGATCACATGTTGAGGAAAGGCTTCACATCACAATGCATATTTCATATTTATCTCACTTCCACAGACGTTTGACCATCTTACCCATGTATGTGAATCCATCTGTGCTTTCTGAAGACAAACTCTCTGACTGTTTGACTCGTTTGGGATGGGACTCCGCCTCCTGGTCTGAGTGACATCTCTTCTTACCAAGAGGGATGTACTCCAGAGGCTCGGGGCCTCTTTTGGGAAGCAGACTGACCGCCGCCTCCACAGTCTGAGCCTCTGAAAGCCACAAACGCAAACTGTTATTTTTTGCAACTTTAAGAAATTGTTCGCAAAATGCCATCATAGCATTTTACCTGTCTTATGACAGTCATTCTATGGAGGTACTTAAACCTGACCCAGAACCGTACACTATGCATCAAAGTCCTGCAATTTTGATGTTTCAATCACAGATCTGCTATTAAAATTTAGTTCCAGAGAGAAACCTGAAAGGAAAACTTGCCAGATGGTCTGAAATCTTCTTAGCGACCTGTAAACTTGGAGAAAATGACACCAAGTGAAAATTAACATAACTGACACAAAATAGAATTCCATGCAGGATTGTAATACACAGCACAGAGTTCTGGATCACAGCTGGGGAAGAACTGAGGCAACTGTCCTAAAGACAACAAAGCTGAACATACAGCTGCTGATGGATTAACTTGCTGCTGGAATCAATACTTTAACCTCCTGAGGGCAGGGCGTCATCAGATCAGTCCCTGTTTAAGGACTGATCAATCACAACCTCTTGAACAAGTTGTTTTTAGGGGTTATGCAGAAGAAAAGCTTAAGGTTGGTCTGGACCAGCGTACCTTTTTTCACCTCTGGAGGTGCAGAAAGTTCAACTCCCCTGATGAACGCCCAGGCATCTCTCTCTGAAGCAAACTTCTTGAAAGAGGCTGACGGAAACTTGTCCACCTGACTCTTACATTCATCCCTAAATCACAGTGAAGAAACGATGATCAACGATTCGTTTTAAAGACTTCTGAACAAGACACTTTCCCAGAACTCAGACTGCAGTTTTCAATCACATGTTTACTGATCTGAATATTATTTCTGATTAGTGCATCTCGTGGTGTGATGTCGCAGGAAATTCCACATCCTTAAAGCTCCTGCTTCTGCACATCATCCTATTTTTTAAATTTCTAGATCTTTCAATGAACACCCATATCTGAATGAGTTTGGTGAAAATAAAAATTTTACATCTCCTTGTTTTTCTGCAGCACCTAACACTTTATACAAATCAGCTCTTTTGATAAATTTAGCATCGCGTTAAATACGTCATACAAATCACGCTCAGCAACGCCCAACACTGGCTGTGCGTTTTAATGGAGAAAGTTACATAAGATCAAAATAAGCAGTTTTTCATGTATTACTTCTAAGACGAATTTAAGAGTGGACTACTGTAAATTCAAGTTACTACAAGTTATCTTTTTAGCTCTTGTGTCATTTTGCTGAAGGTCACGGACACATTAAAACACCAGAAATCTGGATGGAATTTGGCGTGTGTCTCCTCTCAGTAAAGGAAACACACGTCGAGAAATCAGTGACTTGGATTTTCTTGCAAGCAGATATGTTGACATTGAGATGTAGACGGTCTCACCATGAGCCGTAGACTCCTGGTTTGAATCCTTTTTTAACTGCGTAGAAAAACTTGCCCTTCGCCATGTCATCGGCGGCGCTGCAAACGGTCCTGCGTGCGACTCTGAAAAGACCAGGCAGTCTGAACATCACTGCCTGCCGAGAAACTGCCGTGAAACGTAGCGGGGTACCATCGTGATATAATCTCTCAGACAATAAAATATCATTAAATCTGACTGGTAATTGTGTGTTTTGCTAAGTAACTCTAAAATTTTTGCGCAAATTTAGCAGCATTGCAGACGGACACGAACAGCAAAGGATGCCATTTGCTGTGAGCTACTACCGTTGTTAAGGAAACTTAGATAGCAAGGTTATCTTGTTTGCTAACTCTGAACAAAAGAAACATAAACGCCGAAAAAGTATGCCAGCAGCATAACCTCTTATCTGCTCTTATATGTCCGGAATTAAGCGTTTGATTAAAAATTGTACAGTGCAACAAACAAATAAACCCAGAAGAAATCCTAAAGAACTGTTAATGTTTACAACGGCTGACAGGCATAGATGTTCACTTCCGTCTGTGTTCTCACGAAAGTCTCGCGATGTTCTTATCCTCCTGGCGTAGACTCTGACACGTCTCGCGATATAATTATGAGTCGCTCTCATTGGATTAATACAACTCTCGCGATGTTCCGGCCTCTTCCTTGGCCGTCGTTGACAGAGGTTGGTCGTGCTATCTTTCACAGGACTGGCTTTTCGCCCTCAAAATGTGCTTTAAAGTTGTTTAATATTTGTATTTGCCTACTATAAAGCATCTTAAATCTCTGATACTTTAGATTATGTGGTTTGCGGTGACGGATGGCAGTTTCTCATCACGAAATGGAACGTAGTAGAGAAGCTTGAGTTGAATGGGTCCATGTAACGGAGTAGTTAGCAGGCCGTGCATGTGTTCAGATAGCCGCTACTGCGGCAACCTCAGAAGGTAGTAGACTATAGAGAAGAAGCTCTGTATGAGTTGTTTTATTTAAAATAAAACTAGTTCCTGCTGTTGGCCAAGTCAAACTCCTCAGCGAAATTACAGCAGAGACAAATGACAGCCGGCTAAGTTATATTGGCTAGCTAGCTAACTAACGTTCCCTCAAACCTAGCGCCAGTATATTCTAGCTAACCTGTAGTTGGTGTTTAATTGGCCGAGAATATCACTTCTGTCCTCTGTGGCTGTTGGTTTGTGGTTTTCGTGTTGAGATAACGTTAATTAGCTTGTTAAACACTGTTTTCTATGCCTCCTGTCGTTGTGAGGTAACCTGCTGCTCCCGGTTATCTTTGAATCGCTTTGCCTTTAGCCCGGCGTTGTACATGCTGGTTGGCAGAAGCTTTTCCAGGAGTAATGTCATGTAAGACGTGTTACGAGACCTGCATACTGTATGTAACCATGCATGTCTTAATTCCTTTACAGAGACAAAGGCCATGTTCAGTACCAGCGCCAAAATAGTAAAGCCCAATGGCGAAAAGCCAGACGAGTTTGAGTCTGGGATCTCCCAGGTAAGAGGACCAAGCTTCAGCTTCACATTGTGTTTACTTATTGAACTTTTCGTCAAGCGGCATGTGGTGTGAAGTGTGTAATTGTTTATGCTTAAATGATCATTATTCGTGGTGTATGGACAATCCAGAGACTAAGGAATGAATTACTCTAGAAGTCACAGATAGCTAATAATTAAGATATTGCAGCTGGTGTAATGGTGTCAGGGTGCCGTGCATAAAGACAAACATCCCACACTGTTTAATTTGTCTCCTTGCAGGCTCTGCTTGAGCTGGAGATGAACTCTGACCTGAAGGCTCAGCTGAGAGAGCTGAACATCACTGCAGCAAAGGTAGGAGGCTTACAGGAGTCTTTCTGCTGGAGCTTGTCCAACCGTCCACATCCTTTCCCTCTGCTTTATATTAACTTTTAAAGTTCAGAAAGAGCTAATCTGAGTTGAAAGCTGCATCTTAAATGAACATGTTAAAATGGAAATTTACTCTTCTTAAAATCACTGAGCTTTTCTTGGTCTTATTACTGAAACAAATCAATAGACGTATTAATCAGACAGTTGTTATAATTGTGTGAAGTATAAACCCAGATTTTGTCCGACGTGGACATCCAGCGAGTTGCTCTCCTGGCTCTGTCCTGGTGGCGTATGGGAGCGTAGCTCTGAGCCGAGACGTACAGTCCCGTTCCACATCGTCGGACAGAAAGCTCTGTCCCCGGCCGCCGGTCGGTGAGGACGGGCGTCCTGCATATTCCTACATCTTCCCAGAGTCCTTTGGGGCCGTTACTGGGGAGCTAAACCATGCAGTGCACAGAGTGTTCACCTCAGTGACGATCTACAGCTCACTGAAGGTTCATTTTAAAAAACTGTAACTGAAGTGTAACTGATTACAGCTCAGGCTCAAGCTGCACTTCACTTGATAATAAAGCAGTTTACACTCAGGCAAAATATTAAAAACAAGGTAATATAACGTACAGCACAGTATTTAAATGTGACCTCAGTAATACACACATGAATTTTGACTCTGTCAACAAGAACTGAACAGTATGAGCTTCTTAAAGATGTTTGTTGTGGCAGCGCTGCTGCGTTGAATGTACAGGAGGGGCTAATACAGAGACCAGCGAGTGAAGGTAGCCGACACACTGCGGTGGTGTCCGTCAGTGAGGAAATGAATCACTGAATCTTCATTCTAGTAGAAAACGTTTGCAGCTTTTAGCTTCTAAAATGTAAAAAAAAAGTTCCTGCTTTTATCTTTCATACTGTTTCAAACTCTGTAAACTGACAGTTCGTCTTCAGAGTGAATCAGAAATGGTCTCTTGTACTGTTTGAATTATAAATAGTATTTCTAATGAGGTCCATCAGATCATTTAAATCCCTGATAATGCTGGTTGACTGTGTGACTGAAGCTGTTAACGTGTTTCTTGTCTTTCAGGTGGAGACTTTCTCTGGTGTCTACAAGAAGCTCACAGGCAAAGACGTCGTGTTTGAATTCCCAGAATTCCAGCTGTAAATGCAGATGACAAAATAAATTTGTTTACTGTCATCAGTGTCGGTGGTTGACTTTTTTCCAGCGGTTGTTCCCGAACAGTTGTTGAGGTCACAGTCACTCGATCGTGGTCTCTCGGGCTCAGTAGTGATGCTTCAGCCGCTGGTCCGGCCTCAGGCTGCCTCCTAGACTTTTTAGAGTGCTTTAGTGTTTCCTCTGGCGCCACCCTCAGGTCAAAACCTGCTTTTTCCTCACTAGGGACAAAGTTTAACCATTGTTTTCTAGTCTGTAATAATGAGTGCTCACAACCAGATGAAGCTGCTGTTGGTCCTGGCATGCCGAGCTGAACGAGTTCTGCCTCACAGCATTGATAAATTCTTGCTGTTTCTGTTTGATGGAAAGTGCCCCTTCAGAAAACAACATGAACAGAGGAGTCAGAAGCAGCTCAGACTGCCACTGGGAATTGGACCATCAACCCTGCAAGTGTGCCGTTCCCCCAGTCCAGTCATACACTGACGCATTAACAGTCCTTTCCTTGTCAAAGCTTTTCCCGCCTTCTGTTTTGAGCTTCCATCATCGACCACAGCGACATTTTCCCAAAAAAAATAAACCTGAGTGTAAACATCCGACAGTTAACGTGGTCAAAGTTCGCACTTAAAGCTGAAACTAAAAACCACTTGTTCAGATATCTGACAAAACAGAAAAAAATTGCTAATTTAAGGAAACAAGTTGTGATTCGATCTTATAAAACAAATGCAATCGTGGAGCAAATGAAGTGACAGGTTGGAGGTTTATTCCCTGAACCAAGACACATTCAGAGCTTTTCTTACAAACGTAAAACGTATCAATATTACAGTGTGAAAAGTCTCCCAAGTTAAAGTTCTGTATTCAAACTTGAAGTACAAACGTATCAGCATCAATGTATTTAAAGAACCAAATGTAAAACTAATCGCGGCACATTTAAGATTCACATCATGTCACTGGATTATCAGACGCATTAATGTGTTAATCACGTTAATGCTGCAGCCAGTAAAGGGGAAGCTAACGTTAACTTTACATACAGTTGGGTAGCTTAACCTACAATTATACACCTTAATTTCTTATTGGTTTATTTATATTTTGTATTTATAAGAATCTAAAAAGTAACTTGTATCCGAAGCTGTCAAATAAATGTAGTGGATTAAAAAGTACGATGCTGGTGTTTGCCTCCGAAATGAAGTGGAGGAAAAATCCAAAGCATCAAATAATAGAAATACTCAAGTGAAGTTCAAGTACCTCAACAATGTGCTTGGTCACCTTCCACCACTGTCATCTGGAGTTTATATCAAACATCAAAGCATGCTGGCTTGGTCCCAGTTCACCCAGTGATCTGCTCTCCGTCCCATTTGTTAACACAGTTGTGGAGGAATGTTCCCACTTTGGTGTTTATGTGCAGACGGAAACCCTGAAAACATCAGAGAACAGCCTTGTTTTCACCTTCCTGACATTATGTGGCCAGTCTCCCATCATCACTCTGCAGCGCCCCCTGCTGCCTGGTTGTATTTACTGATCTCCTTCAGCAAGATTGAGTTGGAGAGTCTCCACTTCCTGTATGTGGACGCTGTGAGAGCTGGGTGGGCGAGGATCTGCTCCAACGCCTGCAGCTCCAACTCTCTGGCCTGAAGGACAAACAGAGCAGGATTTTGTGCACACGTGCCATATAATCCTAATGACTTTTCCTCTAGCGCCACCATCAGGTTTAATTTGTCCAATTCTTTGCAAGGTCCCTGTATTCAACATTGCTCAGGACATTTTTTCTCATTTATTGACTCACCTTTAACGTGCTCTGGAGGATCCTGAGCAGGTGAAGCTTTTCATTGATTTTGTCATTCTGACATCGTCTGGTGAACGACGCTCTGAAGTCCCTTTGGCTGGACTGTCCAATCGGAGACAAGCTGGCTGCCTTCAGGTTGTTGTAGAGGGACTCCATCTCGTCAGGTGTCTTCTCTGGAAAGAAAAAGAAGTCGTGACTCCACCGGTTTATCGTTACACTGACTGAGCCCAGTGGACAGGTTTTAAAAAAGGATCAAAAATGAGGCAGTAGAACCGGAGACATCGTCCTTTTTATTCCACACATTCTTCTTCCTTGTTAAAACCTGGTGCCTACTTTTCCCACAATGCATCTCGAGTGCTGTGTGTTCCGTTGGGGACTCAGGTGTGTTGTGTCAGTACAGCCTAGAGCCTCCATGCTGCAGGAGAGCTGAGGAGCAGCTGCAGAGGTCTGAGAAGCCGACTTCTCTTTAACTCCACACCAACGGATTTGTTTCATTCTCCCTCAGACGTCAGAGCCAATCAATGCTGACTCAAGTGACATCACTTAAGGCAGGTTGTCAGCTCTCACACAGCTTCCTCTGGAGACACTAAAGGCTTTATACAATATTTGCATACGTGCAGTCGTACTCCCCAACATCTGGAAGCAAACTTAGATGTGTTAAATGGCCGGGGTCACCCTTTAAGGCAGCAGTTGTTACGGTAACCAGGTGTAGTTCCAGGTGTTTACCTTGATCGACCTTCTTTTCCCTTTCTTCTCTGACGTGGATCAGAGGGAGGGACACCTCTCCGTCAGCTCCATCGGGCCCGGGGAGGTCCAGCCAGGACAGGCGTTCAACTCCATCTGAGGCTTTCCTTAATCTTCTTCTGTTTCTACTTATGGTTGCACCCTCAGAGATGCTTCTTCTTCTGCTCTCATTGGTCGGCGTAGTGGGCGGGACTGAGGAGCAGGATGGAGACGCACAGAGAGGCTGAAGAGTGTTTCCCTGTGAGACGGACGGGAGGTTTTAACAGACTGCGAGGAGGATTTGAAGGAATGTTGTTTGTTACCCTTCACACTTCGTTTCTCACATTTTCAGATTGCTCTGTTTCCTGTTCAGGGTCGAGAGAACAGGAAGTGGACGCACAGTCGTCACCGTCCTGATCGCTGCCTTCACTGTAGCACTCTGCACACAGGAAGAAGAAACAAGTGAAGAGAGGAACAACAGAAGAAGAGGGGGCACCGGAAAAGGAGTGGAGGAAGAAAATGATGAAAAGAAAAGGACCACAGTAAGAATGGAGGGCAAAAAGACGGGAAGAAGCGTGGAGGGTGAAGAAGGA
>JAQQZW010000010.1:20097783-20108030 GCA_029814745.1 Zanclus cornutus | reverse complement strand
CCTTTGGATCCGACTAGTTGATACATCAACTAATTATTTTCTCCAATGTTGGATATTTCATAATGTGCGAGCCTTTAAAATTGGACATCTGAGCTTGTAGCTAACAGTTTGTGCTGTACTTCATATTACAGACAGTTGGAGGAATGGATTCATAAATTATAGTGTAGATTATTTTTTGATTGGATTTTGTTGCTAAGAAACAGGTTTTCATACATTAGAAACCACAGGAAATGGAACACTTGGATCTATTTAGAATGTTTTTAACATTTTCAAAGCTTGATGCATGAATGTGACTGAAATCCTTGGTGTGTTGGGAGCCTGTTTTTTACTTTTGGACATGGCCATCCGTATGTCTGCCTCTGCTTTATTTACCTTTGACTTTTGTCCTGTTAAATGTACAAGTACACCTACATGGAGGAGATGCTGGGGAACGTGGCCGGCTGCAGGCAGGTGTTTGAGCGCTGGATGGAGTGGGAGCCCGACGAGCAGGCCTGGCACTCCTACATCAACTTCGAGCTGCGCTACAAAGAAGTGGACAAAGCTCGCACCATTTATGAGCGATATATCCTTTTGTTGGGGTTTTCATGTGTGAGGCCAAATTCAAACTGTGTGACTTCATGTTTACGAAGGAGGGAGGCAGCAGCAGCGAGGACTGCACAGGCAAAGTGACTGTTCTCAAAAGTGACACCAAAAACTTGAAGATAAGCGAAGTTGAAACCTGAGAGATAACTCACGTCCCTCAGCCAGAGGCAGAAACAGACATTAAGTTATGGCTGCAACGTTATCCATTAATCTGCCAATAATTTTCTTTGTTAACTGATAAAAACTTTGTGCCCATCAGTGTCATCCAGATCCAACAGTCCAAAAACCCAAAGATATTTAATTTACAATGAAAGAAAACAAGTAAATCCTCACATTTGAGGATCTAGAACCAACTATTAAAATAATTATTCAAAATATATAAAAAAAAAAAATAGTTGCAGATTAATTTTCTTTGGATTGACTGGCATTGCTTCTTATTAAATTGCTACAGCAAACAACATGAATTATTATGCAGAAATCATAATGTGGTTACAAGCACGTTTCCTCAGCGTATTCACAATCTGAGCTCCACGTTTCTTATTTTTAGTTCTGCACAGACGCATCAGTCAAAAACATCTGTGACGTTTGTTTTGTAACATCAGCATGATGTTTGTTTGCCGTGTTGAAACTCCTTGACTCCGCCGCACTCGTCATGGTTCACCCTGAAGTGAAGAACTGGATCAAGTACGCTCGTTTTGAGGAGAAGCACGGCTACATCGCTCACAGCAGGAAGGTGTACGAGAGGGCGGTGGAGTTCTTCGGGGAGGAACACGTGGACGAAAACCTCTTTGTGGCCTTCGCCAAGTTTGAGGAGACGCAGAAAGAGGTTTGTTCAGCGCAGCGCAGGACAAAACTAACCCGTTAATAGCTTGTATGAATACAAATGAGAGCCTCAGTCTTAACGTCTAGTTTCTTGATACTCTGGAGATTTATGAAAACTGTAAAATATCTTTGTCCTTGGGTTGTGGAACTAACTTTAGAACCGTGTTTTGGCTGTCATTGCTTTGTACCACATTTTGTTGAATGGCTGTGATAGTAAGAAACGTCCCTGTTCTTACAGTTTGAGCGTGTTCGGGTGATCTATAAGTACGCGTTGGACAGAATCCCTAAACACCAGGCACAGGAGCTCTTCAAGTACTACACGATGTTCGAGAAGAAGTTTGGAGACCGGAGAGGAATCGAGGACGTCATCGTCAGCAAAAGACGGTTCCAGTATGAAGAGGAAGTGAAGGTATGTACTGTGGATATTAGTACCCGGCTCTCACGTAAAAACCAGCTCTTCAACTTTAATTCAGAATCATAAAGAGTACTAGATCGTATTTAGTTGTGTGGTGTGAGAGGTCCTTCTGTCCTCAAACATTCCTCTCTGTGGGAGCCGTGCTGTGACCGATCAGTCTGTGACCTTCCTGCCTCGCTGCCGTTTCTCTGTCTGTCAGGCGAACCCGCACAACTACGACGCGTGGTTCGATTACCTGCGCCTGGTGGAGAACGACGCCGACCCCGACACGGTGAGGGAGGTGTACGAGAGAGCCATCGCCAACGTGCCCCCCATCCAGGAGAAGAGACACTGGAAACGATACATCTACCTGTGGATCAACTACGCTCTGTACGAGGAGCTGGAGGTCAAGGTCGGTTCTTCATCACCGTCATCATCATCATCATCGTCACCATGTTTAATGACAACAGATAAACCAGGAGTGTTAAAGAACTAGAAAGTTATTATTATAATTAATCTTATTTAATTTTATTTATTATTAATACATTTTCTCAATAACTGACCTGCTCACTCAATTTCTCTCAGCCAGTCAGCTTAAATTTAATTATGCAAATTACGTTTTTATAACATTACATTGCATTTTCATTGTTTTTGTATCATTATTTTTATTTTCTGTCAGGACACTGAGAGAACGCGGCAGGTGTACCAGGCCTGTCTGGACCTCATCCCACACAAAAAGGTCATTTAAATGTTCGATTCTCCATTTTCTCGAGTGGTCTCGATTCTCCGTTGACTCTTTAGTGTCTTGGTGCTAAATTTTGATAGAGCTGATATAAGTTTCTTTTTTTTTTTCCTGTTATAACCAGATTGTGAAAATCGTGTGTCGTGTTTTCGTTTTCAGTTCACATTTGCTAAGATTTGGCTTCTCTACGCTCAGTTTGAGATCCGGCAGAAGAACCTGCAGGGAGCCAGAAAGGTCATGGTAAGATTCACCCGATCTCATCAGTTTTCAACATGTACACTCATCTCGAAGATCAAGAAATGTTCTCTCTCCTCTGACCACAAACCGAAACTAAGGCATTTATTTAATCAGGTAAACTTAAGCATCTATTTTCCATGAGAGATCCGGCTTATTTGACTTCAAGACAACAGTCTCATGCTATAAAACAACATGAGAGTTTAAAAAATATCTGGTTAAAATTCATAAGCAGGTCTGAGTTTCTTGAGTATCTCAAGTAAAGCAAAAATAGTAAGTTTAGAAGCAAACATGTTACTTTTTAATACAGAAAGCAGAAGCGGGAAACTTGACAAAGACTTTCTGCAGATGAACTCAGTCTGATCTGTGATCCGTTCACAGGGCTCAGCGATCGGTAGATGCCCGAAGAACAAACTGCTGAAGGGCTACATCGAGCTGGAGCTGCAGCTGCGCGAGTTCGACCGCTGCAGGAAGCTCTACGAGAAGTACCTGGAGTTCAGTCCGGAGAACTGCACCACCTGGATCAAGTTCGCCGAGCTGGAGACGATCCTGGGAGACATAGAAAGAGCCCGCGGCATCTTCGAGCTCGCCATCGGACAGCCGCGACTGGACATGCCAGAGGTATCAACAACCAATCAGTTCTCAGATATTTCCCCACGTATTTACTCTGCATTTCTGTGCCTTTGTCGAAGGATGTAAGGCACAAGAACTCTGGTCATTTGAAATTAATTGGTAGAACAACTGATCATCAAGTTTCATTTACTGTCTTTAATGATTATTGAAAGAGATTCTGATTCAAAGAGATTTTGATTCATATGAGATCAGAGTAAAGAAGAAAGAATCATGGCCGGGTTGTGAGACGGTCACAGTGGAGCTTTTCTTAAAAAATCTTTTCTCTCTTCTGTCCTGCTGTATCTCTCCTTCATGTTTAGGGTCTGTCAGTCTTTCAGTAGAACAAGTTTAGGCCTCCACATAAATGTAGCAGTTTTTCAGCACGTAAATATTCATTTGTCGATCATTTCAAATCGTCTCTGGTCCTTTCAGGTGCTGTGGAAGTCCTACATTGACTTTGAGATTTAGCAGGAGGAGTTTGGAAACACCAGAAACCTTTACAAAAGGCTGCTGCAGCGCACCCAGCATGTCAAGGTGAGAACTGCTCCGTAGCTCCTTGAATATCTGGAAAAAATGCGTTCGATCCTGGAAAGATTTGAATTTAGGCTGATGCAGAGGTTTTGTAGACACTGTGAAAGTCTGAGCCTAATTTTCTTTACTAAACGAACAGTTACTTAGACGTGACTCTGATTTCTTGTTGTCTTCCTCCTCCTCTTCCTCTCGCGCAGGTTTGGATCAGCTATGCTAAGTTCGAGCTGTCCATCGACAGCCCCGACAGGCTGCAGAAGTGTCGGCAGATCTTCGAGGAGGCCAACAAGAGCCTGAGGAACTGCGAGGAGAAGGAGGAGCGGCTGATGCTGCTCGAGTCCTGGAGCGACTTCGAGAAGGAGTTCGGCTCCGATGGCACCGTGGAGAGAGTCAGGAAGCTGCTGCCGGAGAAGGTGAAGAAGAGGAGGAAGCTGACGGCCGAGGACGGGGTAAGAACCGGGCGCCACCCGGCGAACCGCTTTATAACAGAGCGCTGTGACGTCGTACTGAAGATAACAGACGGCAGAATGTCATTCTCGGTGTGGAGCTCTCGTCCTGTTTCCATACTTACAAAAATCCTTGGATCTTATCTGTAAAACCAGCTCGGACGCTCCCATCAGCCCTGATAACATCAGCTGATTGGTTCATTAACAGAGTTCAGCAGTTCTGATAATGAAGTTGATCATCAGGCTGAAATGTTAACTTCTGGCTCCAGCAGCTCAGATTTGAGGACTTGCTACTTTCAGCAGATTAGAATTACAATCATCAGTTGTAGCTGTGCTTTTTCTCACTAATTGGCTGTTGATGATTTTAGGAGACATTCAGAAAACTTTAGGGCTTTAATTTTAGAACGGCTCTGTTTGACTGGACTCAGCTGAGTTCATCTCAAATACAGTATCAGTTTTAAACTAAACAACAACGGTTAAAGGACTGAGACACTAATTCAATTCAAAAACGATGGAATTTTCAAATTAATCTGAAAAGTACGGCTGTGTGTAGCTGCTTGACTACGCCAGGGGTTTAAATACAGTGTGAGCAGCGGACAGCACAAAGGTCAATGAATACATGTGTAGAAAGGAATCTATTTTATGCATAACTCATAACTTTTCAATGAGCGGAGCACTGAGCAGGACCACAAGTCTGTAAAGGGACAATTATCTCATGGTTTCAGATGGAAACTAAAGAGAAAACCGTTCAAGACAGTCTGGAATTGATCTGATGAGGAATAAATAGATTTTGCTCTTCCAATAAAGAAAATCATATTTTAGAAAACTGCACTAAATGAATGAGTTAGAGTCGAAAAGTCTATAACTGTTGTAAGTTAATTATCAAAGAAAAATAAAACTTAAATTATGAGCATTTGCTACATTTCTGGGTTTTGGATGTTTTTTTGCATTTTAAACACATTGACCAATTAAATAAAGCCACATACGAATCAGTAATTGTAATAGTCCTTCACTGCAGCCACTGACAGGTAATAATCTCTCTTCCTGACTCTTTCAGTCGGACGCTGGTTGGGAGGAGTACTACGACTACATCTTCCCAGAAGATGCTGCCAACCAGCCCAACCTCAAACTGCTGACCATGGCAAAGATGTGGAAGAGGCAGCAGATGGTGAACAAGGACGAGGACGTCCAAGAAAAAGCTCCGGCGGCCGAAGAGACGACACCGCCGTCCTCTGATGAACCCGCAGCTCCTCCCGAGAACGACTCGGACAGAAAGACCGCGACCGAAACAGAACAGGAGAGGACGTACGACGATCGAGACGATGACGACAGCAGCAGCAGCAGCAGCAGCAGCAGCAGCGAGAGCGACAGTAATGATGAAGACGGCGGAGAGAAGGAGGAGAAACAGAGAGGGAGCGCAGATGAAGATGAGAAAGATTAGACTCATGTTTTCATGTTTTGTGGGAGTTTCCCCGCTGAGGGACACGAGGGGAGCGACGTTCATCCTGGACTGACTTTTCTAACGGTCCGTTTTATAACGAAGAACAAAGCCAGCTCACCAGCAGTCTTTATTTTGTGACCATGTTTTTCTTTGCTACTGTGCCATTACACATACATCAAGTCAAACTCGCCTGGCGTCTCATTTCTCAATTCAGTGTTGATTTAGAATGTACAGGAAATGAATCTGATTGGATGTTCAGTCATTGGGGTCATCAGTGGCTCTCTGACTTCGCACTAAGATACAGTAAGCAGTCTCTGTGACAGTTTAATTATGTCCAATGTAACTGAGCAGGACCTGTAAGCTCGTATCATTAACATGTGGTTATGGGATGCAGAGAGCCACTCTGCTGTTATTCGATGTCTTCTGGTCTGACGGGATGCGGCAGCGGGATGATGGACTTCTTCTCCGTGTCTCTGGACAGAGCTTTCCTCATATCTGCCAGGAGGAAAGAAGAAATGCAAATCATCAGTTTTTGACACCCAGTCTCAGCTACTACAGATGTTTGCTGTGGAGGAACAGCGCCCCCTTCTGCTTTGTGTTGTAAAGGCAAATAAATGTGCATCACAGTTTGTTTATAATGCTCCTCAGGAGTTAGTGTCGTTAATGGGAGTGATTGTTCATCAGAAATGCAGTAAAAAGTGTCCAGCGTGTGGGATTTACAGCGATCTACCGGCTGAAACGGAACATGATAACCAGTTGTTTTCATAGTGAGTCCTTCATATGTACAGAGGGGGCGTGGCCTCTTCCACCATGCCACGTTTCTGCAGAAGCCCGGAACACACAAACCAAACACTGACTCCACGAGGAGCTTTTCATGTTTTTCTCGACCATCGTAGATTTTCCCACATGCTTGAAGGGAAAGGAGAGCAGAGGGATATTCAGTGGGTTGCAATCTGCTACCTCACCGCTAGGTGCCAGTACGAGCTGCACACTGGACTTTAAATTGGCCTCCAGTTGTATCCATCCATGCAGATAGTTTTGGTTTTCTGTAACTTCGGCGGACGCCATAAAACATCTGTGCTGCTCAAAGATAACAGCGACCAGTCTTTGCAGAAAGACGCCCCCTAGTCACAGTGTTCTGAACTGAAACCGACGGCTGGCTTAAAGGTAGGAAGTTAAACTACAAGGGAACGTTTAACCGGTTATGAAACAGACCCACTTTAACGCTGATGCCTCTTTATGATCTGCATAAACAAACGAGAACATCAGCGAGATAACTGGCTCATTCTGTGTAGTTACTGCCTGCCAAAGGGTCGGATTTGAAAAGTAAAACCATTTTCATGGTGAAGTGCTGAGGATGAATCGAGTCCTTCAGGAAAGAGGCTGATCTGAGGTCTGCTGGTGCAGCAGTTTTCCTAAAGAGAACATTTAGATTTAATGGATAATTCACTATTTACGCAAAACCTTTCTACATAAAGAATCCTGTGTTTCGTTCCTAGTTGTCTGGTTTCCGTGTTAACAGCTCACCATACGCGTCCTCGTCAGGTTCTCCGTTGCTGGCTGAGTAATACTCGATCACCGTCCTGTAGACGCTGTAGCCCAGACGTTTGTACATGTTCACCGCCACCTGGTTGGACACTCGCACGAAGAGATCCACGAAGAAACCGCCCTTCCTGCAGGACGACATTAAAAGTCACAGCAACACCTTCATCGGCCATCAGCTGTTCACAGAAGCAGGCAGCAGCATCTGTCTGTCTCCGATCTGAAGGTGATTCAGAGTGAAAACATCCACACAACGGGAACGTCTGTGTCGAGGAGATTTTAAAAAGCCATCATGTGTTCAGAAGTCATGATAAAAATGTATTTATGCATTTTCTGGGCATTAAAACAACCACACAGCGGGGGAAATAAAAGTTTCATGTCTTTGTCACTTGGGTTGAGGCCTGATACACACGAAGAAAAAAAATCTACAGAAAAACAAAAATATGAGAGGAAAATTATAATTTTAGTATGAAATTTCAATAAGTTTTAGGGATCTTAAATTGTATATTTTCTGCTACAGTATTTGCAGATTTCAACCTTAAATTTCGGACCGGGACGTTTCCTCAGTAATTTGTCAGGTCCTGAGACATGAACACCTTTAAATCGATCTCGTCTCTACGTCACTGTCGTGCCTGTGCGGCAAACACACACATCACGGTCCCCTCCGGCCCGTGTAACGTGTGACGGCACAAACCTCTCTGAGATTTCCTCCAACATCTCCATCAGTTTGGCTGCGAGCCCGAGTCTTCTGAACTCCGGGGCGACGGACAGAGCGGTGACGTGACCGTGCCACTCCTCGCGAGCCACAGATCCCTCCGCCTTCCCCATGACTGCAAGCAAGCAACAAGTCCGCCTCAACATCAGAGCTTTACCGAGGGCTCGTTTTACGAGACCAAAACACAGACAAGACAGGTGACGAAGTAAAATGTGTGGCTGTTCGGTAAATAGTGCTGAGGAGCATTTCACATGCAACAACAGCGGAGCTTTTAAGGACAGAATCGTGTTTTTAAGGGCCAGATTATTGAATGTAATAAAAACTTCCACATTGATTTTATAATACAGACCAGAGCCTTTTCTGTCCTCTCTGAAAAATAGCTTTACTCCTGATGTGTTTAAAAAGGTGGAACCTTAATAACTAGTATTTGTTTCATACAACACCCAGGCGTGTTTTCACTGATTCTTCAGGAATAAGATGTCATTATATCAACTGACCACCAGATGGTGTTAAAGAGACAAACATATTTCCAAACTTGTTTTATTTTGTTCTTCTGTTTTAAGAAAATTCCAGCTTTTTAAATGTGTTTTAATCCTGTTTACTTCATCTCATTTTTCCAGACACACATTAATTTTGTTCCACTGGTGATTCTCTGTGTCTTCTTTGTGTGTTCCTTTACTGTGGGACAATGTGAACAATTTGACTGTCACTGTTTTATGAATCCATTGTGCTTGTTACTGTATTTTTATGCTGTAAAAGTTCATTTAGTCTAACTCTTGTTTATAGTGTCTCATCTTTACACCTATATATAATTATGGTCTGTTTTTTTGACTACAGTGTTTGAATGTTGATTTCAAAATAAAAGCAGAAATTTTAAAAACAAAGGTTTACAGTATGTTTACATACAAGGACATTTCTTTTCTTTCACAAAGCTCCAAACTTCCCACCAACAGTAAATGCACCAGAGGACTTCTCAGATTAATGTGCACAAATATAAACAGAGAAAACAGGAAAATCTTCTCAAGCAGCAGGTTACTGTGATGAAAACCTCATCTGAAGCACAGTTCAGGTCTGTTCAAGTAGATCTTTGTATTGTAAAAGATGAGATGAAAACAAATGGCTGTTCTCTAAAGGAAAACCAAAAATAACTAATAAATATTCAAATCTGTAAGAACTTACTGTAGCCCATCAATTCACCACCAGGAGCTTCAGCAACGATGAAGTACTCTGGCCAGTGAGCAAGATACTGAAGGTAAAACGGGATCCCATACTGGAGGTCAAAGGTCAAAGAAAACTACAGACTTATATTTCAGCATAAAACACACAAATATTACAAACACAACACAAACTGAAGACTATTTGATGCACTTATGAAACTGCCAACTGAGTGTTAATGATCATCAGCTGAAATATATCATAATGAGAGACTTCAGATGTATGAGAATCATTTACGACATGAAAATAAGACACACGTGAAATGACAGATTAGCGAACATCAAGTGCTGATTTTCGTTTTAAAACGAAGGATACAGTTTCTGTCAGTGGGTCCAGGTTACTGTTGGAGAAACAGACAAATATCAGGTTTCATGCTTTGTCAATTACAATTCCTCTGTGTGAATGGTAATAAATTTTATGAACACACGAATATTCTAAACTCAACTGAGTCATTTCATGTGTCCTTATTGAACGTTATAAACGTAAACACATAAACAACTGCACTGCTCGCTAACTAACGGTAGTTAGCTACCCAGCCAACAGAAAAAGAGATGCTAGGTTAGCGACTTAGCTAGGGTAAACAAGCAAAATTACAATAAAACGACTGTTAGTTGACTGATTAAATGAGTGCCGATTTTTTCAGAGGATATTAATGATTCACAAAGTGTTTCAGTCAAGCACGAATAAGTATCAGTTTTTTATCGATGACAATGATATGACTGAATTCCCTGATTTTCTAAATGGAGTTTGGTATAGCCTTCTTCCAGCCAGCAGTTCATCTTTGGGCACACTGGTTAGCCTGCTAATGCTGCTGCACACCAAAAACAGGATGTGCAGATAACTTTGGCAGCTAAACACAAGACACCAAGTCCATGAACAGAACATATACGGTAAAACTGACAAGATTTCACTCACATATTATTAAATTTGAATAAATCATCGCACGTAAACGGTCTTAATGTTGTCATCTTGAC
>JAQQZW010000010.1:19966956-19977264 GCA_029814745.1 Zanclus cornutus | reverse complement strand
TACATGAATTCATTATTTTATCGTATTTGCTAATAATACAAATGAGAGAGAAACACAATAATAACTATTCTGTCGGACTGATGCAAATGAACCCGATCAGCCAGCTGCGGCACAATGTGGAGCCCTCGCAGCAGCTACTTCTATGAACAGTTTGATTTCTGTTTCCGTGTAACATGTATTGATAGATTACATTTGTCCTGTAAGCTGTTGTCGTCTTTTTCAAAAATAGTTTTCCATCCTAGAAATCCTGAAAAGATGGCGGCTCCCTGCTGCAAAGCTTCCAATATTGTAACAAAAGCTTGAAAAGTTGATGCTAAATTCATCACGAAGGTCCGACGATCAAGAGGAACACATCTGTCCAGTTTTGTTGGCGGCTCGTGACGCTTCTGGAGCGCAAGTGCACAAGTTTCATTGTGCAAAAATTAAATAAAAAATCTCTTTCACTTTGCAGTGGATGAAGTTTTTTCATGTCAACAAAGAGCCTTGAAATGACTTCAAATCATGGTCACTGTTGTCAAACAACCTGTCTTGTTTTCCAAAGTTTGTTTTGAAGTTTTATTTGAGAAAAAGTGTCTCAGAATGTAACAGTAACTCAAATGTATTCATGCAAAACGCTCATATAAATAATGATAATTTGAGAGGCACAAACTGCGTCTCCATCGGTCCGTTAGACCGTCTCAACTGAGCCATCAGTAAAAATAAAGCACTGCCTGGCTTTGCATCCTGTCTTTTACAACCTGCAGAGGACCATCTGTTTGTCGGAGCCCTAATAACGTTTCAGGAACACGTCCGAAGTTGCATGTGAGGTGCTCTAACTGTAATGTACAACACATTTGGAATCTCAGGCATCTGCAGTATCTGTGTGACCTCGGGACATCTTGCGAGAACAAAGCGCAGCGATTCGATTGATGTGTCATGTCCCGGTCACGCCTACAACTGAGGAGATGTTACGTAATTCAACCATCAAAGCCACATTTGAGTTTCTGCTTCGTTCTGTTCAACTTTAATATGACTGGAACCCAAAACACCCACAGGGACTGAAACGCTGCAGCGTCTCTGGGAACATTTTCAACTCAGAGCGTCTTTTCTGCACGATGACTGACGTCTGTTTGTTTGATCGTGCAGCTGCCTCCAGTGTCTAATAATCATTAACCCGGCTCGGACGAACATCTCTTTACCTTGTGGAAGCTGCCGTGGAAGATCCTCTTCACCCGGTCGCTGTCGAACGTGACCCTCTGGATTTCACCACGCTCGTCTTTGTTGTAGAAGGACACCGTCTGGCTGGAGGCTGAGCAGAGAAAAGAGATGTCACACACTGACCTCCTCCTCTGAATGAATACTGAGGTCAGGATTCAAAGAAACTGTCTTCAGAGAACATTTGTGATTAAGATCCTTCAGTTTTAATGCTGTCGTGTTTTTTTTTGACGTGGCTCTTATCGGTGACTCCAGTGTGATCGTGCAAAAGTCTGAAACGAAGGAACAAACTTCTCTGCTTTCTGACTCATTTCCTTCGCCTGTGAGCTTTTCTGTCCTGTTGCTCAACATAAGGCTGAACATCATTAAAATCCTTTAAAGTTAATTTATTCTTCCAGAAGTTTGCCAGCATCGAAAACATCGACTCTGACTCTCTGACTTGCAGTAAATTGAGTCAGACACATTGAACAGCCAACATCTCTGCAGCCTTTCAACCAAGATTCTGTTGCAATTAGACGGTTAGTGTTTCAAAGGATTAGTGAACTGAATTATGATTCATTAGATTAATGAAGAAGTTCTTTCCAGAACAGCAGAGCACACTTCCAACATCCCAACACTAACTAACCTCACGTTCCAGTTTGATCGCTGTAAGCAAGTAACTTTAACCTCAGTGTGTCCTGATGTGTTGAGGAAGCCTGTAACAGGTCAAAGGTCACCATGGAAGTCTGCAGATGATTTCTGGGAGCAGTTTTAGGGTTTGAGTGTCAGATAACCTGTTTTTCAAGCCTCTGAACCACATTTACAAACCAGACAAATCTACATCTGATCCTGCATCCTGTTACTTCTATAAAGTTGGGGGAACTTTTAGTCCCTCATAAGAATCAAGCTCTCAATTCACTGCATCCTTCACTTCCCACAATGCAACTCAACAGCGTCCGTTGTCAGAGCCTCCCTGCCTGGTCGATGCTCACATCTTCTTTTTAAAAAGGTTTCGTCTTTAATCCCGATAACGTGTGAACAATGAGAGCGTCTCTGTCTGATGAGAGATCTAATCTTCCTCATAACAGCTGGATACAGTTCAGTGCACTAAAAGTCACACTGATGACTTCGAATGTGATTGTTAAACATTTGGCATAATATCATATTTATAGATATCAGAAAAAATTAGCATTCTTTAAAGCAGAAGTTTGACAAATTTGGAAAATGCGCTGCTTCGCTATCTTGCAGGGAGTTTGATGAGCAGACTGATGTCGCTCTCACATCTGTATGTTCACGAGATAGCTTAACTTAGCTTAGCTCAGAAACTGGAAACAGGAGTAAACAGCTTTTATAGGCTTCCTAACATTCTCGTCCAACTCTCCTCCAGGAGAGGAATGAGCACATTCTCCAAAAATTTCAAACCATTCCTCAAATAAAGTTTGTTTCTCCCTGTAGAGATTGTTTTTTAAGCACCGGAACAAGCGATTGTCACTGAAGGATTTCTACTGAAGTCCAGCATAGAGTCCTGCTGACAGACTGAACCTGAGGCTTAATGAGAGCCAGCTGAGCTCCGTGACACCAGGTTCTTCTGGTAAAAGGAGTCGACTCAGTTATCGACAGAGACCGAAGCAGCCGCAGGGAACGGCCGGCTCATTACATCCCATTCAACTGTTTTCACGAACAGATACGACACAGTCGGGCCCAGCTGCTCCACATCCCCTCACACATCACCATGTGGTGCTTTCAGGCCCTCCCCCCAGAACACACACACACACACACACACACTCTCATCAGAGGATGATACTTACAGTCGATGGTGATGCCGGTCTCTGGCTTGTGGTCCTTGTCTGACACCTGCAAGATGTCGAAGGCCTCGGTGGGCGAGTCGGGCAGGAGGCGGAACATCAGGATGATGGTGTAGGCGTGGGGAAGACCTTCAGGGTGGATCTCTCTGTTCAGGAGACACAAAGAGAAGACATGTTGGATTTACTGCACTGGAGTGTATTCAGGCCTGTGGAGGGTTAATGTTGGCCTAGAGGAGCTGAAATTTGAACCTCAACACCTAAATTCATTTACGTACTTAACTTCCTTTCCGTTATCTGCTGTTTGTGTGATAAATGATCAGCACAAATCAGACTGTGTGACTGTGTTGCCGTCATTATAGCTCATCAGTGCTGCTGCACTCTAAAATGAGCGCCGTCACTTTCAAACCAAACCTCACTCACGCTGAGTGTTTGTTCTTCGACTTGACAAAAGGATTTTAGTCATTTTTCCGACTGGGCTCATTTTCATATCGGTGCAGGATGTTTCTCGTTTGTCCCTCTGATGCCACTGCTGGTTTTAGAAAGTCAAACTTGGTGAACAGTCATAACTTAAGCTGTTTTCCATCGCTTCGATGCAGCATCTGATCTTGTGGATATGGGACGCCTGTGCTGGGCGGCGGCCAGTTTAACAGTCTAGTTTGCGGTTGGGTTTGCACTCAGTGGCCTGACAAAGGCTGGCTGTGTGAAACGGCTTCACAGTGGACTCAGTCTGGGTTTTAAAGGCGGCTGCACTCTGTCACGACCTGCAGCTCGGTCGGCCCTGCGTGACCTCACAGATCATCGTAAATCTACTGACCCAGTTAGTGAAGAGACTGAGCTCCAACAGTCTGGACGCAGCTGGACGCTTCATGTTAGTGACAAGAACAACTTGGAGAGGTTCAAAAGAGAAATGAAACAACAAATCAAAAGTGCAGCGTCACAGGGAGGCTCCGGGAGGAAACGCTGGTTAAACTCAGAGTTTCAGCTCCACGTCGAAAACAACATGTGATTAAGTGGTTGAAGTTGTGAGACACTGTTGCTAGGCGACTGAAAAACTGGCTTTGCCTTGTTCTCTTCCAAAATGTGATGGCTGGTTTTGTGATTTGTGTGTTTTTCAGTGTCGTGCCATCAACCAGAATGTGATAGATGAGCAGTCAGTAAGTGAAAGAGTCAGTGAATCACTCAGATGGTGTCTGATGACACCAGACTCAAATGACGCCTTCTTTATGTTGCTACAAAGGGAGAAAAACCTCATTGGTTGAGCTATAACGCAAAGAGGTGGAGCCAAAGAGCGACCGGTTCTCTGCTCAGTAATGTAAAACTACTGTAATTCTTACTAAGCAAAACAATGAACACTGCTTACTTTAAGTTATAATTGTTAGCTCGTTAGCTTAGCTCACTGTCCGAGCTTGAACTTGTCAAGCTAACCATTGCTCCACGAGCAAAACAACAACAATCAACAAACAACAATTCTCACAAAAGTTTGCTTCTGCAATGCTGAAACATGATATTTAGATTTTCTGTGTGAAGATAAATTAATTTCTTCTTCTGTTTTGTGTAATAAAGTTCGAACATGTCACCATTTTAAACCAGAAAAATTAACGGTGACGTTGAATTCAGCATCACCAGCTCAGATTCGTATCGGTTCTGCTAACAAAACTTCGTCCGAGCTGTTGTTGAATGATAAAGTTGTGTTATATGACATCATCATATCACATGGTGTGAGACTCACGTCGATGGCTGAGTCAGGTAGGCGTTTCTGTGGAGTCTGTATGCTGTGTAGCTGTTGAAGGAGCCCGGCTCCATGGAGACGCCTTTAACGAAGCTGTAGGACTTCTCTGTCAGGTTGAACGTCTCGAGCATCCTGAAGCCTGAAACACAGCAGATCAGAGTTTCGGACTTCTCGCTGAGGAGCTCAGAACAAACGTAAGAGACAGCAGTAGTTTCAGTTTTCAGTTAATAATGGATTTTAGCGCTTCCTTTGCACTTACCAGGTGAAGTGAATCCATTCAGGAAAATCAAGGGACAAGCTGTAAAACAAGACATGATGACATTTTACCACAAATTCAACAGTTTCCTGGCTATTTTGGTGAAGCAGATATTTTTTGCAAACTTACAGGATGTTGCCGTTTCACAAATGAAGGTAATCAGGTTTTCTTTGATGGTGTCGAAAGCATCGAAGTCGTCCACGACGAAGACGTGCCTCTCGCTGGGTTTACTGCCGATCCCCTGCAACTCGACGAAGTCCACGTCGGCGACACCGATGGCAAAGACACTGTAGCCTGAAGGGAGGACACAGAATACAGTCAGGATACAAACTTACAGATTGGTTTCCATGTTAGGAGGCGACGTAGGAGATTACTGGTATGATTTCTGCCTGCAGCATCACCTCATTCTATCAGATTACACCAGAGTGAGGGAAACATTCCAAACATTAACATTAGTCAGACTGATACAAGCAGTTTCTTCATTATTATATTATTTTTTTGTTAATATTTGTTTCCAGGAATTCTCCATCTGAAACTGGTCTGGTGTCTCTTTCCTGACAGCAGTCACCAAACGTCTGCTGTCACGGAAACCTTCATGGCTGGTGAAAGTGGGATTCAGGTGTTAAATTCCTTTGATACATCACGAATCATTTTACCAAACTCGGCGCTCGTTACCTGCGTGCTGCAGCTTGGCAGCGTTCTTCTTCACCTCGTCCTGAGAGCGTCCGTCAGTGATCGCCACGACCACCTTGGGGACATTTCTCCTCATTCCGTTATCAAGAGAAAAGGCTTTATAATAGGTGTGTTTCAGTGCCACTCATGTTCAACAGAGGACAAAGGTGTCAGAAAAACAACAGGTGGACTCGCAGTCCGTCTCCTTGGCGAGCGGTGCGTGATCGAACCTGTCTTGGTGTTTCCTCCTTGGTAGCTGATGTGATGAAGTGCAGACATGGCGACACCTTTGTCCTGATAGGCGTTCAGCTTGAATTCAGTCTTTGCGTCATCGCTGTACTGCACAAATGAAACCTGTTGGGGAAGTCCCATCGTCAGCGTTAGCATGACATCAGTGTGGTGACACACACAGCTCAGAAGCGTCCACGCTGACATTTCTGGTTTAAAGTCAGAGTGAACAGTCGGAATATTGATAAAGATGTCGGCTCACTCACCAGCTCACCTCACTAATCCATCCTACCTGAACGAGACACTTCCAGTTAAAAACGTTCATGAGAATCAATCAGCTGTCTGCACGACTATTGATTATTATAATAAGGTCACCAAAGGAATTATATCTGCTTTACTGCCGCATGTGTTGCTATCAACATACCATTAAATGAAAAGGTCATTCTCACCGGAACAGTTCAAAATCAAATATCAAGTCATCTACTTGGTCAGATCATTTCATAACGTCATATTCTGCGTTATTACCTTCCTCATGTTGTTGATTGTAAGTTCCCATCTCTTGTTCCTTTTACCTGTTGTTGTGTTTTTTCTTGTGATCAGATGTCTTTGATTACACGTGACTGAATCTTTTTATTCGTCCTGGGAGAGACTTTAATGAGCCCCATGGCTTCCTTTCTCCCCTGCACGTATCTGTAGGGCTTTATTACTGTACATGTTTCGCCATGACGCTTTTTTATTGCACAAATAAAAACAAAACCACTGTAGCATGATGTCAGCATGCAGCACTGACTTGCTTTAAGAATACTTTCATTACCAACCTGCATTCCTGAGGGTCCGACGACGTCAAAGGCAGCGATCATGCCGGAGACGAAGTGAACGACTTTGGTGAAGCTCTCCTCGCCGATACTCCACGAGCCGTCGATGAGGAACACCACATCTGCTTTGGCGCCTTTGCAAACTGAGGCGAGAAAACAAGTCAATACGGAGCTTTAAAGTCCACAGGCGAGACCTCAGGGCAGCATCACACACACCGGCAGAAGAAATGGCATCACCACACGGCATAATTATTGTTTGCAAGCTGGAGCGCATAAAAAAGTAAGCTGAGAGCGTGCAACTAAACAATATGGCTGAAAAAAATGACACGACGGCGCTTTGTATGGTCATTATGGGTTTAAACGATAAAAAAAATCCTGGCAAAACAAAAGCTGCAACATTTGGTCACCAGAAGGGCTCAAAGTGAGCTCGCATTAATTGGTTCCTCTCAGACAAAAACGTTTTGGGAGAAAACGGATTAATCGCTGCCTCATGCGGTGCAGCACACTTTGTAATCTCTCGGCCTGGTCCGAGATTTATAATCATGTTTTACACCACGCCGAACGGCCGCTCCGTCTTCCTGTTTCAGCACCTAAGCTGTCCGTTCTTAACAAGCGTGTTCCCCTCGTGCACCCCAGCAGCCGGCCGCACATGTGGCGGCTATTAATCCGCTGCTGGCACGAGTCGGACCCGGAGGGAGTCGGCGTCGTCACTCTGGCTAAAACGCCGCGTTGAGGACTCTCCAATCAGAGCTGAGCTTGAATGAAATGACTCAAGTCTATTCGGTCCTTTGATCATCCGTGTTTTCTTTGGTTCTGTTGGACCTGGAGGTTCTGAATGTGGCGTTTATGGAGTCCTGGGATGATGTTTTATAACATGTTGATCTCTACCCTTACTTCAGCTTTCACTGAGGTTCAGAAAACAGCAAAACCTTTCTGATCTATAGAGTCAGATTTGCATTAATACATCATCTGAGTTTAGAAGTTTGCAGAGTTTATTAAAAAACATACTCGTACCGATGACTTCTGGCTCACGAGTCTGAAAATCGCCTCTTTTGCGGAGCAGTTTTATATTCGGACAGAGGAGGTTGAAGAAAAGCTGAAAAGCTTCGACGGCCTTCTTCATGTTGGACTCTTCAGCTTTGTGCTCAGAGGTCAGCGCTGATGATGCCACCACATCATTCAGCATTAAACTGACTGTTTGTCAGCCTGTGACAGACCAGTAACCTTCCGCTTTATACAGGTTTAACATGAAATGATGTGATTGGCTGTATGCAAAGAATTAATACACAGAAAAAAGTACTGTATTATGAGTGGTATGTTCACAGACAGGGGGCGCACTCACGAAACCAAAAACACAGGTTTGAAGGATCCCACGTGCTGTGAGACTCTTACCTGCCCACGCTGGGGGGATGGTGGGTGGAGGGGTCGGGGTCGGTGGGAGCGTTGGGACTGGAGTCGGCTTCACCACTACGAGGATCAAAAACACACGGTTACACATCAACATCAACATATTTGTAATAAACACGGAACAACAGTAAACTTGTCGTATGATGAAGTCATTGTTTTTGATCAGTCCTGTGAGATGATGCAACTCCGCGCCTCAATCACGCCTCACGTCTCAGACACATTCAGGCAGCTCACATTTGAAAAGACGCAGCTTGTTTCCACGATCCTGTTTTCTTTCATACGTCTGAGGTGCCAGATTTTTATGTGTTTTTACATCAGTGATGTGGAGGCTGCTGGTTTATGTTCAACAAAACGTACAGAACCTAAACATCTCATTGCAGTCCCACAGCATCGGAAAACTTCCAGCCTCCATTTATGTGTTTATTATCTCAAATATGTTTGATTATGATCAGATAGTATCATTAAAAGAAAACATCAATTTTGCATTAATCATCTAATTATCATGCGGCAGCTGCGTTATTTATCCAGTGAATAGATGCGTACTCGACTCTACAGCAAGAGACAAAGACAACAATCTGAAATTAGTGCTTGTTATTTTATTTTTGTCAGATGTTGTTTATGCTGCATTTAAAACAGCACATCCTTTATACTGCTCACATTCCATGGACACTGTCCATACGGTGATCATACACAGTGACTTCAACATTCTCTCAGATCCTCATGACTCATCTGACAGTTCAGCAGGCTTGTGTGTAGCTTCATGCACTATTTGGAGGAGAGGTTCACTTGAACTTCAGTAGATAAACCGATCTGAAGAGACTCAAACGCCCACACTCACGTGTTCTCTCCTTGGCGCTGACTCCCGGACCCTCCAGGTTCGGGGTCTGGACGAAGACGGTGGCGGTGTACAGAGCGTCAGGAGACAGTCCGTCGAAGCAGTACTGAGGCACCCCGGCGGGGATGGTGATCTCATGTTGTCCTTTACTGGAGGCTGCGGAGGAAGACGTGGAGAGTTTTATTCCACCATTCCCCAGATTAACAGCTTAATGAGAATAAAAACACGTGACACAAACAGTCGAGTTCACAGGATTATTCTGAATGGAGTGACACAGCTTCTAAATCGTTTACATTACGCTCAAATGAAAATCTGTCATGTAAACACTTGTCAGAATATTTCCACACTTTCTGAGGATGCACAGCCACTTCAGTTCGGTCACTCTCTCTTCCTTCGCTCGGCTGCTGAGCTTCGTCTTTGAACAAGTGACGTTACTCGTTTAAAGTGAACGCTCGCCCTCTGTTCACTCACCTCGGATCAAACTGTTGCTTTGGTACCAAATTAAAAGACTAAACCGACTGCAGCTTGCTAGTAAACAAGACACATTTTTGTTCAATTAAAGGTTTCGTGGGACTCATCAGTCAGATGGACGACGGGGGGAAACACTGACTCATGTCCTGTCACTGGAGCCACTCAGTGAACGAGGGGAGGACACGGAGACCGAGGAGCTGCAGAGTTCGTCCTGACGGCTCAGTCCGTCGCTGCAGCCTTGTTAACCACACCCACCCGCTTTCATCGTGTTTTAGCTCTGAATCATCCTGAAAGATTAATATAAGCGCTGAATGCTGAGATATTCATTCATCATGTGTATCTCCAGGGGTCTGACAGCACCAACAATAATGACTCAAACATCATCTCCCCGGGCGCTCGGTCTGCCGGCTCAAAGCGACTTCAGTCTGTATTTCAGCTTCGCAAATGAAAACCAAAAAATTTAAGCACTTTGCTGTTTCTGTGCTCTTTTTACAAATTAACATATTTGGAGTAACTTTTAAACTCTCTGACAACTTGCTGTCAAATCGTCTCCCTGCACTCAAATATGCATTAAAATGAGGTCACCGTGAAAAGTGCTGCATGTGCAGAGAGGGAAAGTTTCTCTGTGCTCATCTTTACTCTCAGCTTAACATGTGTTACATTATGATGTTATCATTGTGATGCCATTATGTAATGACATCACAACTAGTCTGGAGCCAATCAGATTGACTATGAAACTCACACAGATGTGATGTGGAAACTCGATGCCCTCAGTGCACAAACACTGAGGATTTACTTTAAAATGAAGAAGAAGAAAACGATTCATCTTCATCCAGCGGTCAGACTTCTGAAATTAAAAATATCTGGAGATCCACTGAAGTCAGCTGATCTAAGACACAAATTATATGTAACAGTTA
>JAQQZW010000010.1:19734193-19749749 GCA_029814745.1 Zanclus cornutus | reverse complement strand
GTATTCTCGCTCTGTGTTTGGTCTCCTCCTGAGGGACATATCTGTCCTGTAGCTGCTAAAAGCTCTGCTGTGTTCACCAGCTGCTCTCTGACTGTGCAGGTGACGTTCAGTGGCTTTATGAAAACAAGGATAACACAGAGGACATGATAACAACTCTGCATGTGTCAGCTGATGGCATTTCTGAGCAGGGATTAAAAACCAAGGCCAACAGTGAAAAGATGGAGAAACAGAATGACAAAAACTGGATGTAATGATGTATGTGCTGTATATCGATGCTGTTAGTGCACTAGAAGGAAAAGAAGGGGAAATAAAATAGAATAATAGCTCTAACAGGAGCCGTAATAAACAAAAAAGCATCACGAGATCCTTCGAAGTGCGTCCTTGTTTTTCTTGAACTCGGCCTCAGATCAGATCATCGCCTCACCGGCGTCTCTCAGAAAAGAGCTGAGTCACACTCGTCTCCTCTGCTGTCGGACGAGTAAAAAAACATTTCTGTAAGAGCACTTGCTTTTTCTCAGAGTCATCCCTTTATAGGCAGCATCTATTCTCACCTGCGTCATCCTCGGGTCTTAAAGTGCCGACCCTCGCTCGGCGCTCCCCGACAGCGTCCCCCTGCAGCTTAATACACCTCCTGCTGTCAGTTCAGCAGCTTCTAATGGCCTCATATATCCACAGTCCTCCCTGCTGGTGGGGAAAGTTAGAAAAGATTCACCGAGCGCTCTGATAAAAGCAGGCGAGGATCGAGCTCAGCGGCCGTGATGGACTCCTTAAGTTCTGTTTGTAGGCCAGAGGGAGGGATGAGGTGCGTTCAGGTTCACGCAGGTTTGTTCAGGACGTTTTTTTAAATGTCTTAGATCTGAAGCGATACACAAAGAGTAAATCCGACCTGGAAGAGAGGCACACACACAGATGAGAGAGGTGTGTGTGCTTTTTATACCCGCAGTGTTGGAGGAGGCACTCAGATCCTTTACTGGAGTAAGAGTATAAATACCACAGAGGAAAAGTAATCTAAGTAAAAGTCCTCTGTTAACAAGTGGGTTTAAGAAGGAAAGAAGAAGAAAACAAAGCAGGAAGGATGAAAGGAAAGAAGAAAGAAAAGATAGGAGGAAACAAGTATGTGAAAGAAGGAAACTGGTAAGGATGGAATAAGAAGTGAGAGTAAAGGAAGTGTGATAAGAAGAGAAGAAGGGAATAAGGAAGGAACACTAGAGCACAGGAGGAGAGAATGAAGGAAATGAAGTGGCAAAGAAAGGAGGATAGAGGAGAATTTAATAGAAGGAATGAAAGACTGCAGGAAACAACAGAAGCGGAAGGAAGGAAGGATGGAAACAAGTGAGGAACAAAGGAAATGCAGCAAGAAGAAAGGAAGGCAGAGCATGACTGTATTCATGGAAAGACAGAAGCAAGAACGGAAGAAAAGACGGCTTAACAGAGTGAAAAGTACTGACATGAAAGATTAAAGAGTGAAGGAAAGGAGGAGAGAAGGGCAGAAGGGAAGAAGTAAGGAAACACGTATGAAAAATAAGTGTCGAAGGAAATGAAAAGAAGACATGAGGAAGGAAAGAGATGAATGAAGGAAAGAAGGAATAAAAGCAGGATGGGAAACAAGTATAGACAGAAGAAAGGAAGAATGACAGAGGGAAGAAAAGGCAAAAGGAAGGTAGAAAGATAGAGGACAGGAAAAGAAATCCAGAGGGAAGGAAAGAAGTTTGAAAAAGTGGACGCCGAGAAAGACGGAAAGACAGGAAGGACATAAGAATGAGGGAATGATAAACAAAAGGAAGGATATAAAAGAAAGGAGAGAAATAAAGGAGAAAAAGTGGAAGGGAAGGAAGAAACAAGGACAGATGTCGGGGAGTATCGCGCCTCTCGAGGAGCTCATCTCCCGTCAAACGTCGTCACTTTGGCCGTCAGACAAAAGCAGTTTAGGTAAAAGTTCAATGTTTCTCTGCACCTCAGTGTGTGAGGGAGCAGAGAGGAGCCTCAAGGGGGCGACGCCGGGCTGATCTGTAAGAGCTCCACTGAACAAGGGGAAGAAAAGGAGAAGTAAATGAAGAACGCGTCCCATCTGCAGTCTGCTGTAGAGACGTAGGGCTTAATGAGGTTTAAGGCCTCCCTGTGGCTTCTCCTGTGATGACAGATATTGTTTATGTCCATATGTTCCATCTGAAAACTCCCCTCTCCAAACAAAACAAGCTCCGGCTCCAGTCTCTCGTCTTCCTCTTGTCCGGATACACCTGGGAAGTTTCCGTCGGCGTCGTCATTACCTCGATTCTCCACACATAGCAGGGGAGGCCAGCTGGTGGAGCGCCATTAAAGCTGGTGCAGAATCCGTCACCGAGGGGATGGGATTGCTTTTTGTGCACATGCAAATTTAATTATTAAGATGAACTCTGAACAATGGAGACCGACATAAAAGCAGAATGATTCCTCCTTTGAGAGACACGAACGAGAAATTAAAAGATGTGAAAACTGTCGCTCCAAGAAACGTGTTGGGATCAGAAACTTTCACATTAAGTTCGATGAAACATTCATGTCTGACTGCTAACAGGGAATGTTTGTGGTTCTCTCCTGATGAGGCCTCTGTGCTTCAGAGGAAGTACCTGTCAGGTAGTTCAGCAGCATCTCAGACCTGCTTGGATCAGTTGATCTGCAGCTGATTGTGTTCATTACGTTCAGAAACTGACAGCTGGACAATCGCGGCCACTCTCACCGGCCGTCCAGGTGTGTGGAGGTGTGAGAGTAGACCGGGTTTAAGCTTCTCTCTTCAGCTCTTATGTTTCATCTTCACACATCATCATCATCATCATGCGCTGCTGTCGTCCTGGTTTGCACGGTGCATCACGTCTCCTCCCTCTGACGGCAGGCTTTCACCTGTCAGCGAGCAGGTATCGTCTCACCTTCAGACACAAACTTACTCTCGAGGACTCAAGTCTGAAAAAATGAGCCACATTGCTGCTGAAGCACGAAGTGATCCAGAGATTTATGCTCTGCAATCATATTAAAGTATTTACATTTGTGAAACAGTCCACGGGACAGAAAGATGAAATATTTAACAGAAGTCTTCTCAAAGTGAATTCACAGCTTCTCTCATCTGTTTTATCTCCTCGTCATGTTTGTGTCTTATTTTTAACAGCTGCTTTCTTTTATTCTGTGCTCTGTCAATAAAGTTCAGTGTGAATCTTTGTTCTCTGAAGTTCTGCTCATGCTGTCTCTTTCTGTCTCTGTGTGTGTGTGTGTGTGTGTGTGTGTGTGTGTGTGTTGCAGTACCTGAACAGAGGATGCACTCGGTTCTTTGCCTCCAAAGATACGGACAAAAAGATCCTGCAGAATCGCAAGAGCCCAGAGGTACAGTTCAACTCCATCAGTTCATTTCTCTGTGTTTTTCTGAACCCTGTTGAATGGATTTCATTTGAATTATGTTGCCTTTCACGCCTTTATATCCAACTTTACCTGTTATAGACGCAAGACTGTAGCACAGAATTCATGTGACAGACAAACAACAGAAGGTTAGCAAGAAAACATGAGCGCAGACTGGAGGAGAGAAGAGAAACAAACCAGTACGAGACGTCATAAAATCTGAGTTTACTGTTGGTGAACTGATTGATTGATCCACCAATCAGATCAGATTTCATCAGAAAAGTTAGTTACACAGTAATATGTAGAGGTTGCTAACATTAGCCAACATTAGCTAACCAAAAGTTGCTGTTCAGAGCAAGTTAGGCTGCAGCAGCAAAACTCCGAAGTGTGTTTTAACGAGTGTGAATTCAACTTTTCAGTTTTAAGAGGAAGAATGTGACGTTTTTAAAAGTCACTCAGTCTCACTTAAGGGTTTTTTTTAATGATTACATTATTTTTGCTAGAAAAGAAAATATAATTTTTGCATTTTGCTTTTCGCCACACTTTGACTCTTTTCAGGAAATGTCTTAACAAACTTGTACCTAGTTGCACTCGTGCCAATAAAAATACGAAGTCGGCGAAACCTTTGGCAGCTTCCTGCGAGCTGAATTTTAAATTTTCAGGATTGCAGGTGTAAGAATTCCTCATTTGTTTTCCAGCTGATTGGTTTGCAGCTGCTGAAGAAGAACTCTGTTTGCTCCAAGTTTGTTCTCATTAGAACTTGTTTGCAGAAATGTGCAGCTGTTTCTCCCCTCGAGCGACAACCAGACGATAAAGCGGAGTGGCTTCGCAGTGCCGTGTTTGAATGTATGCGTGTAGTTATGAGGTCTTGCTCCACAACAACCACTTAAAATAAATGCTCCTCAGCTCCAGATTATCTCAACAACAGAGACCCTCTCTGTGTCGCTGTGCTTACATAATATAATAGTTTTCAGAGTAAGTATTGATGCTCATATTCAAACAGCAAACATTTTAATTAGCAGCCTGGCTGAGAGCCTCCGCGCAGCACAAAGACATCGAACAAGAAAAGCTCATCATGTGAAATTAGCTTCTTCATTCGCCTTCAGCCTTTGATTAATTATGCACATGTATCCCAACACTGCCGCTGTGTGTGTTATTCCCTGCAGTACGGCCTTATTAATTATCATAGCTGTTCCGAGCAGCGTGGACGGGATATCGGTGCTGATGGTGTATAGATGGAAGAATATTCTGTTGAGACTCATAAAACCAGTAACACAGAATCATAATTAAGTTCATCCCTTTCTGTGAAACAGAAGAATCACTCTGTGAGTCTTTGTACATCTGTTCAACCTTAAATAATGCATCATCGTTTGTTTTAATATTTTTCCTCATTCGTAGCTTCTTATTATATTTCCTCATGGACTGCAGAGGGAGTGATGCTGGCTGTAACTGCAGGATTTCCCCTTGAACTGGTCTGTTCTGGTGCGTCTCACCAGCAGGAGCAGATCTGAACATTTGGCTGAATAAAAAACACTTCAGTCCACAAGACAGAGTCAACGTTAGCAACGACAAACGATCTGTTTAGAGATGCAGATGTAAAAAGAAGAGAAGTGCCAGAATCAAGAAATCAAAACAGTTAGAACGTTGTGTGAAACATAAAGAAAATATTAGTTAACTAACACGTTGGCACAGCAGCAGCTACAGACTGAGAACATTATGGAACGCTCCAAAAACACCTGTTTGGAACGTTCCACAGGTGAACAGGCAAGGATGGAGCGAGTTCACTGCTCTGTGGAAAAGAGTGCTTCAGGTTCAGTCGTGTAAAAGTGGCTTCTCACAGGCTGAACTTCAGACCGAAGAGCAGAAATGTGCTTTTAGTTGAGGTGGAAACTGTAAAGTTTAAGGAGCAGATTTCCCCTCGAAGGCTCAGGAGGTTGAAATGGAAATAACGCCTTAAAAGGCTTTCAGGTGTTTTACATGTAAATTATTATTTTAAGTCTGATATTTCATCTGATTGGTCAGATTTATTTGAAGTCCTCAACAGCAAAATCAGCTGCTTTACAGTCTGTTAAACCCGTCTCCCTCACTCTTCCTCTGCGCTGACCCCTAACGTTCAGCTCCTCTTCGCTGCACCGTCTTGTTGTAGAAATGAAGTCGTACTTTAGATCAACTTAACTCCCTTTATACAAACTTCTCAGTGACCTGCAGAGACAAACGAACTGAAATCATCCTGCGTGAAAAAAAGAGTTCAGAGATCTGTCTCAGATATCTTGTGTTTGATAAATGAAATTCAGATGATGTATGAACACTGTGTTTCCGACAACAAGCGGATCAGATATTTGTCTTCAGAAGGAACATGTAACGTTTTCTTGTTAAGGAAACAACAAGCAGACAGAAAAAGATAACAAAGTTTAAATGAAAAAAGAAAAAGTTGCACACTGTTAGACGAGCTCCACTTTCAAAATTCATAAAGAACGCTTGATAAGTGAAATTGAAGAAGTGTCAAACTGTGGAGACGTTCAGAAAGGCAACAAAGAAGAAAGAAATGACTGTAATTAAGCCTTTTGGAAAACTAAAAAACAAACAAATGGTAAACAAACTGCAGGACAGCAGATACACATTGATCCCACGTCGTTGTAATTATCTGATAGTTTTGTACGGAGGAGCTACAGACAGATATGAGGACGAGTTTTTGTCCTTGAATCGGCCTCAGAAAAGTTCTGCAAAGTCTTTTTGCTTTATTTGACTACCTCAGAAAATGAGCCCGCAGAGACTCGAGGGAAATTATATTTGCAAACAATCCTCAGCTTTGTGCCTGAACTCGACTCTCCCTGGAAGGGACGAGTGGGCACCAGCGCAGCTCAGATAATAATCCGATGAAGTCCAGGATCACAGAGAAGTGCTCTGCATCGCTTTCAGGTGGCCTCAAATTCAGCTGAGGTGAAACAAGATTAGAGAACAAACGTGGATTTAAAGTTTCCCCGCAGGATGAAAGCTTGAGTGTTTCCCCTCCCGCCTGGTGCTCCGGGGTAAATAAAACAAATGCCCTAAAGGATTATTTGCAGATCTGTTTCAGGCCAGGTGTGGCCAGGTGCTCTTTGCTGTAATCACTGATGAATGATGTGTGTCTCTCACTGCTCCGTGTCGTGTCTCGCAGGATGACAAGGTGACTTGTGTTTCTCCTCCCGGCTTTTAAGCGGCTCTTTTATGTCTTCGTGTTGATGTGAATGTGGAGACTGCCGGCCTCACTTCCTCTCTGCGTGTCTGTGGGTTAATGCATGCTGACTTTTTATCTTTCAGCTCTCGAGTGCTCTGTGTGGTTTCCTTCTGTCCTCTGCTGCGTAGAAACTGTAGAGCGTTTCAGTACAACTGAGATCTCTGCTGATTCTTTTCTGTGTCTCAGAATGTCACAGTGCGGCGGTAGAAGCGCCTCCACAAACCTTTTGTGTCCACTTCCTGTTTTGTTGTAACCAGACAATTCAGTTCAGTTTCAGAAGCACCGCAGAACAGAAAATGCTGACTTGACATCTGAAACGTCTCCGTTGTGTTTCAGTGTTTATATTTGATGTTCTGTGGAAACGTATCTTTACGAGACATGATGTTTTTTAGCTTAACCTGCAGTTTATTGGTCAGTCTGCATCATTGACCAGCAGCCTCGCTGCACAGTGTACAGAATGCAGATGTTGCTGTTAGGATTGTTTTGTTCTTTTTGCTAAATTTGGCTCAATTCACAAATAAGTTTAACATGATTTAACCTGAGTCATTGCAGAATAAATCCTGCTGACATCTCACTTCTTAACAGCCACATGTGTCCTTCAAAGTCGTCGTATTAAGTCATTTTAATCTATATGTGTTATTAGAGTCTACAGCAAAATACACTTTGTGGTGGACAATAATGAAACATAAATGTCAGATTTTCTTTATTGAAACATGATATTTCATAAGAAACTAACAAATATGTTGCAAAATCCCTTTTTTGCAAAATTAAAGCTGCATTTTGACATTTTTGGCCACTAGGGGGCATAAAAACATCCAAACAAGCTCACAAGGAATACTGATTCATGCAGGTTTAAGAAACCTTAAACATTTACAGGATCTACACCAAAAAGTCTTTGTTGTTGTCCCACAGCCGAACCTCCTCCCAGAGCTTTTAACAACTTTCTGAGACATCCTGCTACCAGACAAACAAACAAACAAAAACAAAACCCTCTCAGCTGAGTTAATGATGCAGTGAACAAACAAAACAAAACATGTTGAAAAGACCAATTCAACCAAAACTTGGCAGATGTTCTTTGTACTCTTTGACATAATTCACCTTTTTTGAATATGAGCATCAGTCCAGACTCTGTTTTCTTAAACGTGTCTTTCCAAGCATGAGGCTCTGCTGGCTGCCACCTCTTACCCATAAACCCTTGCTCTTTGTTGACTTGTGTTTGTTTGATTCATGTCCCGCCTCTAAATTGACAAAAAAGCACATTTTTCTTGACAGACGACAGATTTTCTCGTGTCATAGTTCAGTTTTTTTGGCTCTTCTTTGAGTTTGAACATTTTTCCTACCTCACCAAAAACCAAAAGTAGAAAATGCTCCAAAGGTTAGTTCATCGTCCGGCGGTGTTCTGGTACCAATACCAGTGTCAGAAGTGCATCTGATACAGCCTAACATGATGGATCTGGTACCGGCGGCACCTGTCGCTTCCCGTCAGCGTCCTGTACACCTGTCTGCAACGTAACCATTGTTTTTTTTACTGCATAAGTTGCCAAAACACATAAATGTCAAGCAGCTTGTGTGACTTCAAGCACATGCCAACAAACACACACTTATCCTGGGTGTGTCTGTTGGGTGACAGGAGGAATATGCTGGGTCGAAAGTGGCAAAAAAAATGAACCTCAGAGTAGTTTGATCTGGATAAGACGACCATTTTCTTTTCCTGGTAATGAATTCTTCCACTGCTGCTGGGAACTACGGCTCTAAAGCAGGAAAGAGCTGGTTACCTTTAGTGCAACGTTAACAAGAGCTAGCAAACGTCAGAAGGTTGGCAATATTTCATCTGTATCTATTTCCCATGTTTTACAGTTTACAAAGAGCAAGGCTATACGACAAAGACAGCCGTCATATCACATCCATACAGGGTTGGATTAAACAGCCGTTAGAAAATAATAAGAATATGCAAAGTTCACGTATCAGAATCAGGATCAGGGAGGAAAAAACAGTAACTGAGAAGCTCTAATCTGCCTTTAATGTACACAAACATAATATCTGTATCTTCAAAAGTGGTGTTTAGTTTCCTTGCTTTGGTTAACAGCGATTGTTACCTTCCTGCCTTTGATTTACTTTATTCGACTTCATGAGCCTTGATGAAAAAGCTAAATGAAAATCCAATAAGAACCTGATTAAACAGTAGAATTCATTTCTTACTTAATTCTGTCACCGGGGACACAGAATGGTTGAAATCCAGTTCAGCCTGCAGGTATCATCAGACTGTGACATTCTTGAGTGGGTTATTCAGGTGTGTGCGTGCGTGCGTGCGTGCGTGCGTGCGTGCGTGTGTGTTTCCTACGTCACTACCTTTGCCTTCTCTCTGCTGCACATTCAGACATTTCATGCACTGCTTGCTCAGCTTTCCTTTGTACGATATATTCAAGGAATAAGAGAAATCTGGGTTACTCTAAAAAAACAAAGCGAAGTCAAAGACTAGTTTATCTTACAACTCGAAAATAAAGTGAAATGATTCACAAGGATGAGAGGAAGCTGAAGGTCAGTCTGATTTTGAAAAGGTTACTTTGACAAAGCTGCACTTTTGCTTTAGATAACACAAACATACTTTCCGCTGACCTGCCTGCCACAGCAAAAGGAAGCGCACAAAGAAGTGAAGGCAGGTAGAGAGCAGGTGAATTGTTTGGACGGAGAAATAAAGGGAAGGTCAAGTGTAGAAGGTGAAGAAAGAAAGGATCGGAGGAAAGTTGGCAGTAAGTTGAAAGGCCAAAACGATCGTAAAGGTAAATAATTACCCCGTAAAGCTGGTCCATTAGAAGGAATGAAATGAAGCTGTCAGCGCTCAGTAACTCTGCTGTGTCCTGTTTCTCAGCACCTGAAGTCGGGCCCTCTGAAGGACCAGCTGCTGGATGACAACGGTGACTTCAACAGGATGTGCGTGGCCATGAAGAAGATCGGCCTGGACGACACGGAGAAGCTGGACCTGTTCAGGGTGGTGGCCGGCGTGCTGCACCTCGGCAACATCGACTTTGAGGAGGCTGGAAGCACGTCAGGTGAGGAGCAGTGACACAAAGGGTTCAGTGTTGTGTTTTCTTTCAAATAACAACAAAGAATAAAGTTGCAACGCTCATTTGCACTTCGGCTGGTACTGCAGATATGCAAGTTTCAACAGAAATGAAAATAAAGCATGATTGCTCACTGATTAACAACTTCCATCACCAGCTCCAGAAAAAACAATGTGCTAAATTCTTTTTTACTGCTGCAGTTGGTCCTGTCAGTTTGTGTTGAGGGCTGAGATGTACCGTTCCTGTCAGTCTGGGTTGAGGGCTGAGACGTATTGTTCCTGTCAGATTGTGTTGAGGGCATATATGTATCACTTCCTGTCAGACTGT
Organism: Zanclus cornutus; assembly: GCA_029814745.1. Classification (NCBI taxonomy): domain Eukaryota; kingdom Metazoa; phylum Chordata; class Actinopteri; order Acanthuriformes; family Zanclidae; genus Zanclus; species Zanclus cornutus. The sequence continues at coordinate 19,739,783 of JAQQZW010000010.1, read as the reverse complement.
GTTGAGGGCACACATGTATCCTTCCTGCCAGTCTGTGTTGAGGGCTGAGTTCTTCATTGTTTCTCTGAGCTCTGTTTCTGTGTCAGATCTCTCCATCTCTGCTCTGACCGTCACTATTTTTCCGAACTCTTCAAGGCCGCAGAGCATTTTGTGTCGCTATGGCAACTGTGAATTGTCATGTCATTAGCTGCGGCATATTAACTGCGTAATAAACCGTTTTTATCACAGGGCTTTTGATGTTTTTTGCTTTCTTCTGTGCTTTTGATACACTTGAAAACGTAACATAAATCACAGTTAATGTAGTGTTTTGATATTTCTTGTTGCGACCACTTCAGGAGAGACTGGAAATGAAAATAGTTGTATTTTTCTATTTGAAAAGACCTCATCAGGATGATCAGTGGATATTGAAGCCCAGATCTCATGTAAATTAAGAAGATTTTTGCTTTTAACATACAGTATGTTGGTTTCATAAATTACTTGAATAAAAGGACAAGAATCGGTAAAAATCAATTAAATCTAAAACCACCTAAAAATAATAACTCTTGTTATTCACCGTCTTCCATCACCAGAACATAGTTATTGTACAGGAAGTTGTCCTTGCTTCATTAATGCAGAGACATATGAACAGCTTGCCTTGTGTTACAGTGAACAGGACCTAGAATGAATGGAGACATTAAAGAGTTGACGTCTCCAGAAAACATAAATAATTCTTATAATAATGAGGCAAAAACAGGCACACAGCTCTTTTATCAGGAAACAGAAGTAATTCATGTAAGATGTTGTGAAGCCTGAGAGGCAGAAATTCAGAAGAATTGTTCTTTATGTTTTAACAGATAAATAACAGAATGGAAACTGCACTTTCTGACAAGGACACAGAACCTCAAAGGCATCAGAGGCTTCTGTTAGAGAATAACAAAGAGTTCAGAAGGGAAGATCGATTTATCGAACAAGGCAGAGGTGGAATATAATATACATAATTATGTTTTAATTAATGTGTAATCACCTGAGCATAAGAATCGTCTTGTCATTAGAATGAGCCTTTTATCTCTACAGAGGCAGCGGCTCCTCTTAGTCCGCCATGTTGCACCGCCGTGTTTCTACAGTGGCCCAGAAAGGACAAACCAAACTCTGACTCTGGCGTGTTTTTCATGAGTTTCTTGACCACTGCTGGTTCTTCTGCAAGTTTGGAATGGGGAAGGGTGAGCGCAGGGATATTCAGTCACGTGCAGTCTGCAACCTCACCAGTAGATGCCACTAAATCCCACACACTGGACCTGTGAGCTGGCAGGATGGTGGTGTGCAGAGACTCAGCAACAAGCTAATGTGAAGTATTAATACTGTCACTGGAGTAAAGGATCTGAACGCTGTCTTTAACTACTGTATCATTTGTACCCAGAGACCACAGCTGTGATTGGAAGGACGGTTCATCATCAGCTCTAACCGCTGAGTTTTCAGACTGCAGCCTACAGCAGACTGTGATTACATCAGAAATCATCCATCTCGCCGCCTTCTCGAGTCCTAAACGGCACCGGTTTGGTTCCTTAGAGGCAGATGCTATTTTGATCTCATCCCTCACGACTCTGCTCTTTGATTGATCGCAGTAATATTCAGCCTCCGTCTTCCTTCGTCTCACCTCAGTCTCATTGTGGTCGAAGACAGATGGTTTTATAGAATTTTGCATTGGTGTCAGGGGAGGTCGTCCCTTTGTTTGTTTTTCATGTGCAGTTTAAGCCCAAAGGACTCAGTGCAGCCAATCGTGACTCATAGCTGTAATGATCCTGAAATCTTTGTTGACAATTAATAGTCATACAAATAATTGCGATTAATGATTTGATTGTCTTTTTCTATTCAATATATGCCACTATTAGAGTATAAGCCGAATAGAAACGAGAACCTTTTCAACAGCAGGAAGGTGTTGACATCAAAGCTCTTTTTTCCCATGTTTTTCCTGATATTGAACCTTGCACTCAGGTAAAAGGTTAATTTGCCTTAACCCCTGTTTGCAACTTGTCGTATATCAGCCAGGTTTCCATCCACTTGTAGCACTGAGTTTATGTTACTGAAAAATTAGCAAAAGAAACAGCAAAGTAACGAGTGTTTCATTGCCTCTAGAAAAACAGTTGGTGGCGCTAATTCTCCACTCCGGTGCCGTTAAACCATTACAGAAGAAGAGGAATGGAAACAATTAACAATTTCACGAAATGATCAAAGCCAGGCGAGTATTTAACAATTCTGACTGGCTGACGTACATCTCTAGAGTTATTTTCCTGTAATTCAAAAGAGATTATTAATTACAAAATTTAAGACAAGTCACAAAACAGATATTTATTTTACGTCATTCTGCAGCGTGTTTGTCTAAGAAACTCCCCCGAACCCTCAAGGGAGGCTCAGTTTGCATGAAAATCAGCTGATCATTTGAACTTCACCAGTGAATTTCCTGAGCGCCGTCCTTTTCTCCCTCCGCAGGGAAGAGGAGGAAGCGCAGCTGGGAGCCTGTTGAATAGACTGCTTCTCACAGCGGGAGGCTATCAGGCTGCGTGTTTTACAGCAAGTGAGACGACTGTGTTCAGTCAGAGGAGGTAATCACCGAGTTTTTGAGATGGGTTCGGCTTACAGTCTGCACTCTGAACGGAGCTCTTTGAGAGGTGATTTTTGGGGGCTAATAAAGAATATTTATTTGACTTTGGGGAAACCAGAAGAGCTTTTCTTAAACTGAGGAATCAAACAACAATATGCACGTTAAACTCCAATTATACGTAGCTGAGACTCAACAAGTGATGACAACCATCCCCGAAAATTAAGGCTTTTATAGACGGCTGCCTGTGAAGAATACAATTACAGATCTGATGGCTGGACTCATCAGAAACACTGACCTGTGGCAGAGAATCAATCAGTGGGCAGTAGAGGACGTGATCGGAAAGAGAAGACTGAGATGGATATTCAGACGGCCTCAGTGTGGAACCCACAGGGAGAAATAAGAGGGGAAATCTAGACACATCTGGAGAAGAGATCAGATGCAGACAGACAAACCAGGACTGCAGATGTTCACAAGGAACGTTCACTGGCTCCAGGAGGATTTAAGGAACTTATTTCCCATATAGGATTTGGTTTGTTTACGTTTTGCAGGAGTAGATTCATGAAAAATCATCTAAGAGTTTTAAGGGGCAAAATACTGTTGTTTGAAAGCCACATTTGGCCTTCGAGCTGCGTTTTGCCCACCAGCTCTGTATTTACATCAGTGTTTATATCCTCTTGTTCCAACACGTCACTGGAGCTGTTCAACTTCTTCTTTGTGTTGCATCAGTGCATCAGTTTGTACTCAAGCAGCCTGACATGTTTGGTGTCTCTGCGAGCCTCAGGATCTGATCTGAGTTCAGTGTGTTTGAGTTAAGCTTGTCAGCACAGCATGCGTGTAATGATCGACCTGCTGATTGGTCAGACAGGGTCGAAAAGGTTTAAGCATCCTGCTTTTGAAAAACTGTCTGCGATCAAATCTCAGCTGAGTATTTTTTGACAGCTCGTTTGTTTTGCAGCATTATGAACCGAATAATTAGCAGTTTCATCTCTGCATGCGCTCTGTTCGTTGCAGCATTCTGGGTGTTATAGAAATGCTACTTTCCTCTGAGCAAACAGCATTCTGGACCGCTGGCTGTCGACCCAAAGGTCAAACTGATCTGGAAGCACTCGGATAAGTTCGCTGTCAAAATTGTCAGCGTCTTCCTATAAATCGCTGGACCTTTGGCGCTCGGAGGACGGTGCTGACTGTCAGAACTCAATTCTCCTCAGGACTCAGCCTCTCTCAGAGAAATCAATCGGGAGAGGCTAGAAATGATAAAGCCTAATTAACCAGGGATTAGGTGTGAGTCCTTGGTTCCACTCTGATTTGTGTTTGGAGCATTTCCTTCAGCAGGGTCTTCCTTCAGATTAGGTATTGATTTAATATAAGCACTCTTAGCTTTCAGGAGCTATTGATTGTTGGCATTGATCAGAGAAGTATCTCCAAGTCTGCAAAGTGTTCTCTCCAACCGGCACATGGATGCAGGTTATTCATGTACCTATTGATCAAAACATCACTGATACACTCCAGCAGTCTTCATGAATACACAGCTGTCATTGTGTTGATACGAGCCACAGCTGGTACAGATGCAGATTAGTTTAAGCTGGTGTTGATGTGTTTGATCTTCGCTTCAAAAAATCTTTTGGGTCGTTTCTCTAAAATGACAAACGATTGGAAGACATCATCTTGATGTGATGGACTCGACACAAGACTTTCTCGTATCTCAAGGAAAACTCGGAGATGCTGTCAGAGATTTACGCCTGCAGAAAGAACCAATGGGCTTCGAGCTGAGAGTCCCAGACAGGACAGGGAGGTCAGAGAGGATCCTTATCTCTTTGATCAAGTGGAAAATAATCATTAGTTGCCGCCATTGACTCTATATAAAGATGGAGAACATGACAGCCTCCAAAAATAGAAGCAGAAACAACTCCATCGCCCCCTGGTGGCGGGCTGGACAGTAGCTTATAAGCTCCACCCTGTGCACGACAATTTTTTTTTCCTAAAGATGCTTTCTGTCACGCTGGTGAACGTTCAAGTGTTCTTTTTCTGATAAGTCTGTTTTTATTGGCTATATGAGGTATAAAGGTGGTGTGACATCATGATTGACAGCTCATGTGTGCTCACCTTTGAGTCGAACCGCCGTATGGGCGGGACTTCTATACCGCGGCTTCGTCTGCCAATCACTGCTGCTCAGACTCTGACTCTAAACGACGTCACCAGCACAAGATGGCAGCGGCTGCATCAGGATGTTTTGGCTTCATTTTTGCAGAGTGGGAGGAAGAGAAAGTTGTTATCGTTAACAAGCTCTTGATTGTGTGCTTAATTAGCTTTTAAATACTGATCAGGTCTCGGAAGTGAACTCTTTCCACCTTTAACTGTCTCCATCTGCTGCTGCAGCCCTCAAGAAGACAGGACGAGCTTCGTCTGAGAGGCCTCTCCTTCCCCGAGTGTCAGCTCCGCTCTCTCCTGCTCTCAGCCCACCCGCTTTCTTCCGGCCTTTGTTCTTTCCTCCCTGGACCTGCACAGTTCACAGCTCGTGGGTGTTACTCTCACTCGCTCCATACATAATGAGCGCTGTGCGTCGCCCTCACCTTTAAGTAGGGCGCACGTAGGCCGGCTTGTCAATTTGTCATTACGGTGGCGCACGTCGGTGCAGAAATGTGTGGGATTTTAAAGATTACTTCATTCATATTTTACACCCACTGAATCCTTTGACACGTCTTAGAAGAGGTTTGTTCCAGAGAGACGACCCGGTCAGATCAGACACTTCCTGCCTGTGAACAGCTGAGATCTCTGTGACCTGCTTGACTTGTATTTTTATGGTATGTTGAAGGAATTTGTAATGAAACTGAGAAAATAACCTCCACCCTGAAAGAGAAGGATGAACCTCAACAACACGGACGTCAGTTTATCCGAAGCTCAGAGGAAATTTGAAGACTTAACAAACGCAGCTCACTGTGAATCGACGTCGCACATTCAGCAGCTGATGTTTGAAGTGATGGACGTAGCGGATAAAACGTCAATCTGTCAAAA
>JAQQZW010000010.1:19698253-19708623 GCA_029814745.1 Zanclus cornutus | reverse complement strand
AGAATCAAAACATCCAACATGGAGCGAAAGAGCAGACAATACAGTTTGACCCCAAAATTGCCAATTTTAGTTCCTACACCGGATTTACCCTGAACATACCTACCTCTGTCAGTGCACACCTTGAGCAGTGCTGACATCTGTATGTTGAATAGAGCAGATGTGTCAGAGCTGAGGGTGAAGAAGTGTGAGTGGAGAGAGACGTGGTGAGTGAGGACTCCATGTTTATTCCTCCATGGGGAGAGGGCTGTCATTGCTGAATTCCTGTGAATGAAGTATGGCGGCCGATTCCTGTGAGCCAGATAATTCACAGTTATAGGTCTGATGTGTCCAACGTGGACGTGACACTTCCACAATAGTGTTGAGAATTCACACGAGGCCCGGCCATGTAGACTCCTGTGGAGCCACTAGCAGCAGCAGTTTTAAACAGGACAACCACCAGCAGATATGGCAGGCAGGCTGTGAAGGTGTCAGGTTATTTAAATGCCCAATCCGAGCTGTAACAATAGAAGAAAAGGTTGAGAATGAAATGTCTCACTGGGGAGATTTCAGTAACAAAATAAACAGGATGGATATAAAACAGCACCTGAGTTAATCAGTGTACACCTGCCATAAAACAAGGAGGAGCTGATGATGCAAAAGTCCATGAGGCTGAGGTGAAGTTAACAAGAAAAAATTAATGCCTTTTTCTCATATGTCCTGGAAAACAGGTAAGTGAGCCATGTGTTTTACATTCTACAAGTCAGATTAATGTATTTTTAATGATAATAGTGTGGAGATGCACTATACCTTAGCATGTTTTTCAGAGAAAATACAGTAATGAAGTCTTTAAGACAGAATTCTGGGTTTGAATGCATATTTGAACTAAAATGAAGAGTTACTGTAAGTTGATCTCAAACATGTAAAAATATGCAAATTTCTGCTTTTGTTCAAAATTACATAATGTGGGATCAGAATGTGGATGATGGAGAAATTCTAAAGTTTACATATGTTACACACACAGTTTACAGTGTAGACACAGACTGACAGTGGATTCATTCATGTTTGACAAACTTGCATGATGTTTAAAGCTGAGTTTCGGTTCCTTCCACCTTAAAGGTGTCGACCAGAGTTAACCTGTCCTGTACTGCTGAACGTTCTTCAGTCAGAGGATGCCTGAATTCAACCCTTAGTTTTTACCCAGATCTAGAAAAAAGTACCATTTGTACACTTCTGCTTGCAGCCAAACACAGCCAGCATTCCTCAGTGTAATGAGATGTGCTCGGCAGCCCATGCAGCCTGTGGGATGGTGACGCTTGTGGTGTCTTATAAAAATAATAATGCATAAAATGAGGACGGATTGTTTCAGGAAAAACTGGGAGAAAAACGTGATAATGATGGGAATCGAATGAAGAACCTTTTTGTTCTTGGTGCCACTTTAAGGAACCACTTTGAATTTTTCCAGTGATAATGCAAGTAGTTGCAGCATAGTTGTAGTAGTACTGCTACAGATGTGATGATATAACCAAGTGTTTCACTACTAAGTAATAGTATAAGTTTCAACAAGTCAAATCTCATGACAGAGAAACAACAACAGTAATTTCACAGCTGCTCTAAGTTCCATTAAACAGCACTTGGATGCTTATTATGTCCTTAAACTGAGCTGCACTTCCTCTAAAGTTCACCATTGATCTGCAGAATGAACTGCGTGTTTTTTCTGCCCTCAATAAGCTTTTCTAGACCATCACATTTTTTTAAAAATCTAATCTTCTTAGAGTTTTGACACCAAAGTTGAGGAGTTTGAAATTCCTTAATATTAAGGTGATAAAAGAAACCAAGTGCGGTTTAATGCACAGAGGTAATAATAATTACAATTGGGTGTCATTATCCCTGCTCCTCCATCACCCTCTGACTCAGATCGGGTCAAGGAGAAACGATGATGACATCCATGCCTCTTCCCATTCGACTAAACTTTAATTTAGATTTTTAATCGTCGAGATCACCCCTCCTTGATTTAATTGGTCTCGCTGCCTCGAGGCTTCAGGTGATCCGAAGCAGCTTGTCATGCTTCTCGTGTCTTCTTTGCAGACCTGGTGGAGGCGAAGCTGGTCGGCATCCTGGACATCCTGGACGAAGAGAACCGACTACCTCAACCCAGCGACCAGCACTTTACCGACACTGTCCACAACAAACACAAGGAGCACTTCCGCCTCACTGTGAGTGACTCAGAAACATGAGGAGGAAGTTTGTCCTCTGAGGTTCACAGCAGAAGGTTGAGACGGATGATTGGAGTCAGCAGCTGGAAACGTTACCAGGATGTCAGACGTTAGTTCGCTTTAGCAATCCTGAGAAAGTTAGTGAGGATGAGCGTGGGCATCAGAAGCACATTCACAATGCATCCTGGGACATGTAGGCCCTCTCGGTCAATATAGCAGGCACTGAGGACTCCTTTGGTTCAGTTGAGTGCATTTACCATCAACAATGATCCACGTGAAACGTGGTGAAATTTCACTTTAAGAAACTCAGGGTAGCAGAATCTGCAGTCGGCTGATGAAAGTTTAAAAACTGAATCAGCAGCGTCGCCTGCAGGCTTCCTTCAGGAATTTAAAACGAGAAAGCTTCATTACGCGACTGAAAACAGAATGAAATGATTTTTATCCACACTGAAGATGACAAAACAAACATATGGAGCTCAGTTCACTCGTTGTCTTTCCCTTCTGCTTCGTTCTGCTTTGTTTTAATCTAATTTCACTGGAGTTGGAAAGATTAGTTGTTATATATTTTGCCACACTGAGGTGTAAAGAAACGTAATTGCTTTTGTTCTTAACTGCAGTTTCGTTGCTTATGATTATGACTCTCACTGTGTTCTTTATATTAGAGTAAGAATCATTTGCTTGCACGCTAACGACAGTATTTCTGTCTGTTGTTTTTTAAATATTTATCGATCCATAAACAAATGTTGAAAAAGGTGTTTTCAGTCTGTGATCGGGGTCGTCTCATATTCAGGCGCACACAGTAAGTTTCAGTGAAGTCTGATGTGGAGCCTCAGAGTGACGAGGTGTCGCTGACAGTTAAATTACTGAACACCGACTCTTAATCTTCATTTCAAGCCCAGAGTGATTGACAGCACCGGGAATTAGCTCGTCATTTAAATGGAAAATATGCAGCAATTCTGCTCAGTCTAAGTGTTTTATTGTGTGTGTGTGTGTGTGTGTGTGTGTGTGTGTGTGTGTGTCTCAGATACCAAGGAAATCTAAGCTGGCCGTCCACAGGAACGTGAGGGATGATGAAGGATTTATTATCAGACACTTTGCAGGAGCCGTGTGCTACGAGACGGTGCGTTCACAAAACACGCTGCATTCAGCATCTTTAAAATAATGTCAAACTTAACGACTTACTTCCTTTTGTTTGATCACTGCAGAAAACACTGCTGATCAGAGCTCTTTGACATGAAAGCGAGTGACCATTCAAATGTGATTTCATTCAGATAAATAGACCCAAGATAAGAAGTCTGCTTAACTGAAGAGGAGAAAATGCCCCTAAAAAGGCAAAATGAAGGAATTATGAATTTAATCACTGACTTGTTGTGTCAGCTGAGATGGGACGATGTGCAAACAAGTGCACAGAGTCTCAGCTTGGTGCCTCTTTAATCCCTGTATTGATATTTTGTCCAATCTCTTTCTTATATATTCTGATAATTATTACTATGAGTAATATTCTTCACCCGTACGGTGAGCAGAGTTTGTTTGGGCAGGATGAGTCATGAAAAACAACCAACCAAAAAATGAACTCTCTTAAAAAATAACAGAAGTTTAAAATTGAAACTAAGGAAAAGCTGAATCAGAGGCCTTCAAGTCAGCAGCCAAGCTGTGCAGCACATCCCTGAAAACGTGTTTCTAACTCTGTTTGAAAACGTTTCCCTGTCAGACCAAGTTTGTGGAGAAGAACAACGACGCCCTGCACATGTCTCTGGAGTGTCTGGTCAGTGAATCCAAGGACCGCTTCGTCCGCGAACTCTTTGAAAACTCCAACAACAGCAAAGATGTGAAGCAGAAGGCGGGAAAGCTCAGCTTCATCAGCGTCGGCAACAAGTTTAAGGTGAGAGGAAACCGACTGGGGGGGCTTTCAGGTGGAATCAGTGAGATTTATCAACCTTAAACTCTGCTGATGCTCTGCTGAAATGAAAAGTACATAAAGTAAAGTCATTCTTCTCCCCTTCTGCTGTCTTGCTGTTTTGCAAGAGCACCATCACTGCATCCTTGGCTTCACGCCGCCTGAGACTACTGTGATTGGTTTAAAGAAATGCAAACAAGCCAGAGCATTTTTCCCCTGTAGCAGGATGATAATGGGTGCAGTTAGACCTTTCTTCAGCGCTGACACAGCACTGTGGTGATGAGGCTGTCTCTGCAAAACTGAAGTGTCTCTAACCTCCCATTGACTTCCCTTAAATAGCTTGTTAGGAGTTACTGGCAAATAATTGTAAAAGGCCGCGGACGGCTCATCACTGTGATATTAATACAGCCGCTTTAAAACAGCGAGGTCATCAACGAGAGTCGGCATCTTCTCTGTGCCTCCGCTGCAGTTTTGTCGTGAGCGCTGGTCGAACAGGACGTTTTAAAATCCGAAGCATTTGCAGATTTTGTTTTTCTGTTTTGCTGCCTCACAAATCCCAGTGAGGTGCCTGTTGTATTGTTGGACAGTGTCTGAAATCCCCCCCCACACGTCCTCAGACAGTGTAACACTTCACACTGTGATTGGCCAGGTGAGCGGAGGTGTGGAGGCAGCTGTGGTTTCTGAAGCTCCCTCTGTCACTTGTCCCGTGACAGCCGAGTGCTGCATTATGAACACGGAGGACCGACTGTTTGTGTGGGACCGCGTGAACATTTTAGTCTTCAGACGTGATTTGACGACGCTTTGCATGAACAGGTGTGTTTCAAGAGCAGGTGGATATTTGTCAGTCAGGGCAAACATGATCTTAATGGAGCAAAAATGTATTAAAACGCCAACAAAATACACATTAAAGTTGATTTATTTTTTGAGATCATAACTTCCTGACAAAAAACTGTATCTGGTGAAAGAAGTTGAGGGTTTTACAAATAAAAATGAAATAAAAATATCTCTTTAATGATCTCCTCCATTCAAAGAGGTGTTTTTCTTATGTTTTTGTCCCCTAAAATATCAGACCTCAGCTATACTGACTGTCTGTGCAACTGTGTTCGAGCAAGTTTGTTTGGTGTCTCACAAATTTGAAAGCCAATCGCAGGAAAAGAAACCTGAAACTCCAGCGCAAAGCAGCTGTGTCGGCACAGAGTGAGAGTTAGCATTAGCATAGTGAGAGTTTTGACAGCAGGAGCTAATTATAGAGTATTTTTACATAATGTAAAACGTGTCTTTAGAGGAACTTAGATTATTATTATTCGGATTAGATTAGAATAATGGTCGATAACAGTTATGTCATTATACGCTGGGAGAATGCTGCTGTGCTGAGAGGTGCAGGCATCTCAAAAGTCCTCACCGTCACTGACTCCTCTTACTCTGACGAAGACGTGACCTCGCCCCTTCCTGTCTCAGTTTGAGCCTCAGGTTGGCTGAAGTGTGCAGCTCCATTAACTGAACACTCCTGCACCTGTAATACAGGATCAGTTGGTACAAGTAAAGTTACAAACCTTAGCTATTACAAACAAAAACATACTATAATACTGTCAAAAAGTTCTGACCTTGTCTCACCGAGGCCCATTTCATGCCTGTTCTGGGAAAAACACTCTTTTTGGTTGCAGACTGTTGTCCTGTGTGTCTGTTTGCAAGAAAAACAAATCCGAAGGGACCAAAATATACTGAAGGACACAAAATCTGCGTTCTGCAAAGTCATACAGGATCTGCTGGAACTACTCCGGCCAAAAACTGCACTGATGACACCAACTTATCAAGCCAGCACAGTTAATGTGACAATGATTTAAGGAGGCTTGGAAACGCAACTCTCAGCACCTTGAACGAGGACGTCCGGCTTTGGCCGCCTCATTGAATATAGACGTGACAGAGTTTGGTCCTTTTGGTCCGAATGAAGCCGTCAGCGCTTAGCTTCACCTTAACAAAGGTCCAGCGAGTGGACCTGAAGGATACGGAGTATAATCTGATCAAAACTCAGGGATTCTTATTAAAAAAATCTGTTTTTTGTGCAAAACAAATATCAGATGATAGACTGTTAAATTCTCTGATATCCGTATTGGCTTCAAAAATCCAAAGATCAGCTGTGGCTCCATCTCATTGGAACACAAAGACATGTTCAAAAACACTCTGTATGTTCCTCCAAAATACACCGAGAGAACAGAGAGAGCAGCGTCTTTGTTCTCAGCTGTAGTCGTGGAGGACTTTGACTCTCCTCCGCTGTGACTCGTCCACCTCAGCTTCTCACCTTGATGTGCGCTCAAACGAGTCACCTAAGCAAAGGCAGCGGGCGCCAGAAACCACAGCGCCTGAGGGATGATGATGGCGCACGGTACAGCACAGCAGAGGGGAAATATTTTATGGTGCTCGCAGGAACACTGATGTCTTTGATGCTCAAACAGTCGATCCTTTCATGTGAATGGAGGCGTGATTCGTATGCGTAGTACGTCGCAGATCCTCGCTGAGACTGAACGGACCCTGCAGATCACTGAGGTGTTAGATCCTGCATCACAGCTGCACAAGTTTCTCCATTCATGAAAACACTGTGTCGTGTCTTTTTAATCCAGGTGGAGATTTTCTGCAGTTTTCTTATTTTGTTGAAGCTTTTATTTTTGTTTTTATTTGACTGTATGCTGTAGAAACACACAGGAAACATGCAGAGGGAGAATGAGGAAAAGATGCGAAGTGGGATAACATTTAACAAACATGTCCCTTTGGACGGGGACATTGCTGTTGCACGACATGCATCAAGTGCTCACAGCGACGGCCGATAACGTCAAAACAACCTCACATGTCAGCGGAGTTGAGGGTCGAGACAAAAAACACGTGTTCTGTTTCTGACAAAAGCTGAGTTCCATTTAATTTTACGTCTTTTGTTTTGTTTTGCTTCCCATCAGGCGAGATCGAGTCAGATTTCTGTGCTCACACGTGCAAACGGGGGTGAAATACTCAAAACCAATCAAGCTGAAAAGGAGTTAGCTGCAGATACAAACATCCAAGTTCTCCATATTTGGTGTTTTCCTTTTGTTGTTCCACAAGGTTTCATCACTGACAGTAAATCATGAAAACTGTAATTTTCCTGATTTCCAACAACAACAAACTATAGTAGTAAACACTTATCAGTTTAAATGTTTGTAAATGGACGGCAGCCAGATGTTTTCCAAGTGTAGCTGACACTGGAAAACGTTCAGCCGTTATTTGAGAGGACTGACGCACAGAAACCGTCTCAGGGTGGATTTGGACTCAACGCCGAGCAGATTGAGTTCTTATTTACTGTGAGCTCTGCTGCCTGAAGTGTTTTCCTAAAGCCTCCTCATCCTGCGGGCTCTGCGCCTCCTCCGCTGGGCCCCCCCCCTCTCTGCCCGAGCTCTGATTAAGGTTCAAAAGGTGCAGAGGAAGGTGCGAACAGGCGGACAGGAGCAGAGCTTTGGGCGTGGAGGAGAGGGCCACAGCGATAAATCTGAGTCGGTCGAGGTGAAGCCGCCTCCTGGCTGGAGCAGCGGAGGGGAACCGAGCCGTGGAGGGCCTGTAGGTTCTCATTATAACCAGACAGCGTAACTTTGTCCCAATCCAGGCACCGAATGCATCATAACAAGGTGTCGTATTACCAAATTCCTCCAGGCACAGCTGGTAAGTCAACCCTCTTTAGCCTGAATGTGAAAGATGAAACCAGTGTGTCTGAGCAGCTGAGCACCCCAGTGGTTTATTCTGAGGGAAATCAGATATCACCTGAACATACTTACATTCATGAGTGTTTGAAATCGGGTTAAGAATTGCGAGCTGCATCAGACGAACAGGGTGGAGGGTGTAAATCAGTGTGTACGGCTTCGTTTATGTTTGAGTCCTCAGACACTTGAACTGAAAGATGGAAACGAGTCGTCAGCCTTGAACTCCTCCGTCTGCTCGGTTTCTTCACTGGTTGCCAGTCGCCCACCTTGTTGAAGTCAAACATCAACACTCTTTGAACACCACTGTTACCATGTGTTCAGATGATTGACAGCTCATTAATCACGGCTGTATTAAGAAAACCTGGATACCCTGTTCAAAGATGGCGCCTCATTTGTTCCCATGAAAGGTGCTCGCTGGACACATTAGTACACACATGAATGAGATGAACCTATGAGATGAGCCCACGCAGCCCTGCAGGTCACTGCTGGGCTGAGATGGACAACACGTGACTTTCTGTTTGACGAAAGCTTTCATTTTTAAGGATTGTGTTCTAAAGTGTTGTAGTTTGTAAAGTTAATTGGTATCGAATAAAAAACAAGGTTTGGTGTGAGCTTTAAATCCTGAGAGGTTCAGCTGATTGAGGTCAAATCTGAGCTGTTTTTGTGACATTAAAACGGTTTTGGAGGGTTTTTCTTGTGAGTCCGTAAAGTCAGCTGTCGTATTGAGTCTTCTTGAAGTTTGGTTCCGTTTCTGTGGTCAGAACATCAGCCAGAGGACGCAGATATGATTAAACAGAAAGACAAATGAGGACACTGTTGTTATGCTAATAGCTGCTAGCTTGCATGTCCTCTCTGCAGTGTGTCACTGTTTAATCACTGCTTGTTTGTCTTTACTGCGCGTTCCTCTGCCACTCCGTTATTCACCCTCATTAGTATGCATTTATTTACATTTACATACATTTACATCCTCACAAGGCAGACGCTCCTAATGTCAGCTGTCGAATGAAATAATAAGCTATAACGAGCTTGAATAATGCATCATCAACACTGTAAGTAACCGATAATGAGCAGAAGTCGTGGGGTGGAGAAAGAGTTCATCAATAATAGAGTTGTTTTTGTTTTTGTTTAGTTTGAAACTCTGACACCACTTTAAAATAATTTACAATGTAAAGAAATGCTGGAGGAAACACTGAACAGCAGAAAATTAAAAATGCGTGACCTAAAGAATTTACAAGACAAAAGTGAATCAGAAACTCCGCCCCTGTGGGCCTCCAAGCTGGATAAAACAAATGCTTTGAATTGAAAGTCTTTGGCCCTCGACTTCTTGCAGTTCAGCCATTAAACAAAGATGTTGATGGTGCAAATTTCCAAGAGTTTGCTTATCTGAAACTCTGCCAAAGTGAGCCCCGTCAAGTGTAAAGCATTAATCCGTCGTGACCTTTGACAGCCTGCGGAGGATTCCTGCTAACGCAAACCAACCTGAACGGCTTCCCTCTACGAAGGCCTCTCAGGGACAAACTCTCCTCTCGTTCCTCACTCGTCCGTCTCAGCAACTAACTGTGAAGCTCAACAGTCTCAGATTAATCGTGGCCTCTTGTTCCAGGCAGTAATACAATAACCCATCGAAAGTCTGGCACTCTCGCTGCAAAGAGGACTTCAGGCCAAAGTGCGCCGCTTTGCTGGCTGCAGACTGCCGCTGAAGTTCTGCATCATTACAGAGCGGGAGGTTTTGACCTTGACTCTGTCGTGCACGTGTTTGACTTCATAGCTGATCTGCAGCTGAGAGCGAACAGTCGACTGTCCGAGAGAAATGAGATCATATCATGTAGAGACGAGTTTCCCTGTTGAGTTCAGAGCAAAAAGTCTGTTTTAAGTCTCTTAACTGAGCTTGAGGTAAAACAGGGTGAACTGTCAACTCCGCATTCACAAATAAGAGATGACATGAATGACGAAGCATCATACTGTACATCTTACCCAAGCCGTTACCTTTCTCTTCCCTCTCCCCCTGCCGTTTACCCTCTTCCACCCTCTCCCAGGCTTTCATGCAGTTTTACTGATTCAGCATTCCCATCCCTCCCTCTGTACAGGCTATAGCTGCCTGTTATGCAAACTCTCACCGTCTCTCTACCACCTCTTGTCCACTGCACTGCACTGTACTACACTGAATCGTAGGCAGAGTGTGTCCTGAGTTTGACGTGGTGTATCGGTTGCTTCCTTTAGTCCCAACAGCTGTGATGTCCGCCCAACTGTAAGCCCCTCCCCAACTTTCCCCAACTCCCTGTTTCCCTCTGCCCCATGTATAGGATGGTAGGTTCCAGTGTGCCTTTCAGAAAAATTGGCTGAAAATAAATCTGCTGGCATGACACTGCAGGAGAGGCGCCTGTGGTGTGTACAGTGAAAGAAACAGCTCTCCTCGCAGGGTAATAACAAGAGAACCAGCTGGTGATTTAAAGAGAAAACAGATTAAATCCTTAGCTGTAAATACGAGGGGCTTGACAGCTACAAAAAGTTAAAATAGCTGGTTGAGTCTCATCTTAATACATTTTTTTTCTAAATGGCAAC
>JAQQZW010000010.1:19181163-19191692 GCA_029814745.1 Zanclus cornutus | reverse complement strand
CAAGGCTCAACCATGGGTAAAAGAGTCTGTCTGTCTGTCTGTCTGTCTGTCTGTCTGTCTGTGTGGACTGTATGAAAGTGGATAAATAATAAAAAAAAAGTGGAGGTGCACACTCAAGTTGTTACTGTCAAAAAAAAAAAAAAAAAGGTGCTGAGGTTAAATCAGCAGTTGCCCTGAAACTATTTTAGGTCGATATGTTTTCAGAGGAGAATTTTTACAGCGTGATAAACAGATTGATGTTGTTTGACTGAGTTTGATACATGGTACAACAGAAACTTTTTTTTACAGGTAATTGATGTAATAACTTAAAATTGAGAGAAGAAAACAGCTGTCTGCAAGAAGCACCTTCCTGTTTATCCCTTTTCTCTCTGTCTGCTGCTGTAAAAAAAATGGGGGCTCCCAAAAGATAAAACCCACCTTTAGTGAACTTCATGTAATGGACCCTCTTTCTGGATGTCTTGGACTTCTCT
The DNA here is from genome assembly GCA_029814745.1 of Zanclus cornutus. Taxonomy (NCBI): domain Eukaryota; kingdom Metazoa; phylum Chordata; class Actinopteri; order Acanthuriformes; family Zanclidae; genus Zanclus; species Zanclus cornutus. Next base: position 19,191,222 of record JAQQZW010000010.1, on the reverse strand, counting down.
TCCAAGCTGAATCCTTTCTTCTCCTCTGGTGGAGGTTCTATAGATAATATAGATAAACATAAGTAGATACAGATAAAGAAAGATAAGAAAAAATGTATCACATGTAGTTATCAGTTTAAGGTGTTCAGCACCATTGCACCGCTTTACCAAATCATATACAACAGTATTTCATATGTGCTTTGTGTCCCAGAACAGTGACAATGAAGACGTTCATTGTATGACAGTGACTGTATCTCTCCTAAATTTTGCCATGCAGCACCCTCTAGTGTCCAAAAGCCAATCAGGAAAAGCTGCCCTGGAATTTATTGTAGTTTGACACAGAGCCCCTAAATTAGAAAGGTAACCACTAAAATTAAGTTTACATTGAGTGCTAAGTCTATGATAGTTAATAAAAGAAATACATTATGCAGTGCCAGTGAGTGACAAGTGACAAATATTTAGTTCATTGACAATCTCTATTTACAGCCCACCAATTTAATAGCATGAAAACAAAAGTAACTCTTCTTTTTACACAACTACGGATAATTAAGTTCTTAAACACACTGTGTGAGCTGGGTTGTTGCGAGGGGCAGAAAAATTTAAACACCCTATTTTTTTGGTTTTATACTGAAACAGTTTAGGACATTTTCCTTAAAGCTGAGGTGTGCAACTTTTACATAGAAATTGTGATGTACATTATTAATAATGCCAATAAATTATTGCCCAATAATGGGAAATTTATATTCTCAGCATTTTATTAGCTGTTCAAAAATTATAGCGAATAATAGAGCTGATAATATGAAGCCAAATTTCTTTCATTAACTTGATAAGTTCAGTAAAATTACACTCTGACACCACTTGCGTAAATACTCTCACTGCCAGAGGGGTTAGGCAAGAGTTCCACATAAGTTTAATGTCCCAGCATGACATCGGGTATCATTCCCCTTGACTGTGTTTTTTTTTCAGCTTCTCCTGTGGTCCACACCACTGCAGTCTAAATGAACTACTCACATTAAAATTACCTAAGTGTACTGGTAGACACTTGTTTTCGCCGCAACAACTGATTTGGTCTGACTGTGGCCTAAGAATCAACATTTTGCCTTGAATCTATAATATATTCTCTAATCTATATACTGTACAGTAAATACTCAATTCTACACTATACTGTAGCCTATACTCTGTAGAGTACAGTCACCCTCATGAGCAAAAGGATGATCAAAAGTAGCATAGTGTAGTTGCATAATAGCAAGAGTATAACAGAGAAACACTGCTGTCTGTGGTACCCTTGTTATTTCTACGGTGATGGGTCAGGGTTGAGCAATAAGGTGTGTTGGATTGGGGTGTGGGGGCAGGGGGGTGCTGCCATTGAGTCATTCCTGTTAAAAATTAACAAATCACCCACTGTACATACCAGTGCTGCTGTTTTGACCATGGTGGTTGTTCAGCTGAGCAAGAAGCTCATTGAAATCATCCTGGTGGGCGATCCAGTTATCCTGGGAACAAAGCAGATCTCAACACAACAGAAACAAAAAAAACTTGTTTGACAGTAACTCATCTTAATATTGTTTTAAGATGTTTTCAAAAGAAACATTGGAGATAAATATGGATTTTGTACATTCAACTGCCAGTTTATGAGGTACACCTAGATAAAACAAATGCAGTCAAGTACAACAGCACCTCTCGCTATATAAGCAAATATAATATATAAACACAATAAATTTACATATTTCTGACAATTATTTAGTAAACCAGGAAAAGTCTCAATAAGATTAAAAATCTCTGTGTAAGAGTGTCCTGGCCCAGACAGGCAGCAGCGGCTTAAAGTGACAGATAAACAGCATATAACAGAGACAATAAGATTCCAGATCACAGCATGAGTTTAGAATAAGACTCAGGTCATCTCATCCTTAGTCAAAGCATCTGTAGCCCTCTGCTGCTCCTGTTTGAAAACACCCAACAAGTCAGCAGCCACCTCAGAACCAGTTCACACAAGCAGCCACAGATCTGAAAAATCCCATTTTAAAAACGAAACATAACATGAACGAGGTTTTTCTTTCCCTTACAGGTGTTTAATGTGAAAGCCTGATCACAGATCGATGTGTTTTCTACCAACCGCATCCATTAATCTGACGGATAATCTGTGATTGTTTACCTCCCCTGTAGCTCAACAGACAACCAGCAGCACTGTTTCATCTGCTACCACTAACCATCCAGCTACTAACCCCACAACGCATGGTAAGAGCAGCCATACTGGAGCGACGCCGCAGCTAAGACCGACCAGCTTTACACACAGGCTGCCTGAGCTGTGCATGCAGCTGTAATCTGGGTGGCATTAGTGCTGACACGCAGAAAAAAACCACAGAGGTTTTGATTTTGCACCAGTTAATGTTTAGAAGGTCTGGAAGATTAAATTCTGCTCAGCATTGTTTCCAACAAGCTGCATAAATAATTGAACTATGTAAATAGCTGTACAGGCCTGCAGGTGTGTGAAGCCCTCAGTCCTGGAAAGAACAGTCCCTAAAAAGCCAAACAGCAGGAAATCTGAGCAGTAAAAAAACTGGTTATTTAGAACGAACAGAAATAAAATACAACTCAATTTATTTCCCAACCTGCAGCTTCAGTATCTAACATTAAACTCCAGCCATGATGTCTGAAATTTAACCAATTAAAAAGAATTATTGCTTATTTTCATAGAATACTGAACTAGTTTTTGGTGTTTAAAACAACCTTTATGCATGTTTATGATAAATTTTGGCTCAAATCTGGCCTGAAGTCTCATTGGAAAGGTTACAAGCGTGGCAATCAGATGTGTCACCAGATTTTTGGAACAATAGTCTGTCAATAAATTCTTGGACCTGGAGCTGCAGCCAACTGTACTGTTCATTAGTAATTAATATTATTTAAAAAATCTCATTAAATGTTAAAGGGCAGGGAAAGGCAGCAATCACTCACGAAGAAGATCAACATGTGAAATGTTTGACATTTTTGTTTATTAAATTACTTATAAAATGTTGATTCATTATCTTCTGATCAGCTGTTTGAATTATCAACTAATTGTTGGTGTGACGAAGAAAAACATAAATCAGGTTAAGATTCGTAGTCGCAGGTTCTCATTGAATATTATTCTTACAACAGAGTCTGTGACACCAGTGTTTTAATCTGCTGTATTAAAAACACAGGCAGCCTCTCACGACTGCGTCTGACGTGATCACGTCTTTCACCTGTATGAGAAATAACCAGGAAGTTTAAACCTGCTGTCGTACTGTTCCGAGTGACTGTGTTAAATACAGACATGCTGATTGAGAATGTGTTTGATTTTTATGACGTTTTATAAGAATAAGACCTTTAGAATTGTCTGCTGCTAATGTGCATGTCTAACACACACAATCTGCTGCCATCAGAATGCAAAACACTCCCCATTCTTCTCCTCTCGTGTCTTTTGGACTCCTCCTTTCTCTTCTCCTCTGTCGTATCATCTCCAAAAACAGTTCCAGCAAGGACTCCTCCGCTGCTGTTAGTAACTACTAACCAACCAACCACTAACACAGCTGTTAACGCAGCTGTTCCTGCTGCCTCCCCTCCAGGTAAGATACACACTGAAGCCTAGTTGAACGACTAAAGTTGTTCTTGTCTAGTTATTTCTTTGTTTTCTCATCAGAAAATTTTTTTTGCTATTATACTTTTAAGTTTTAACCTCCAGGAAATGTTTCACATTTATACTTTCCTGACCGGGAAGTTTTGAGTTGACCTGCTGCTGTTTGAACTGTTGGTCCTGTGGTGATTCAATTAACTGACAAAATCATATTTTAATAACTGTTTCATACTTTGGTTTATCTCACCAGGATCATTTCTTTCAACCTGTTAATCCTCTAAAGTATGAAACGGAAGCTTTAACTCTGTCTTTGCTTCGGGCTCATCAGGCTGCAGACAGATAATATGAGTTTGTTTTTTTCAGTCCTGTTAGTAACTAGGAACCGAACCAAACACTAACACAGCTGATGCAGATACGCACTCGCTGGCCGTTTGGAAATCAAGGTCGAACACTCCTCTCTTTCATTCCTGTCTCGTTTCTTTCTTCTTCCTTCGTGTTCTTTCATTGGAAAAAAAAGTTTTTTGCTGTCATTGATTGAAGCTTCTGGATGTTCAGGAAAGTTGGCCCTGTTTTTTTTTACAAATCCTGTGATTCGCATTAATTCTGTTTTTAAAATCGCCACAGAGTTCTGGCTTTTGACAGGGCTCCTGTTTCATAATGATCAGCGCTGCCTTTGATAGCTGCTTCCTCTGTTGTTGCACTAACAACCGAATCCACAGAACAAGCTAACGTTGTCATACACACACTCCTCTGGTTTGGATTTCTCTCATATGGAACAAACATTTACATAATCCTCTTCTGTTCTAGCTTGTTTCCATCATTGATGCTTTAATCCTTTCTTGCTATTTCTGTTTGGTTTCTTTTCCTCTAATTGTATATTTTTTCTCACAAGAGAAGAAAATTAGTTTTCTTATACTCACACTTGTGATTTTTTGGAATGGCTCATCTTGTGTAAAGGTGTCAGGTGCTTCTTAATCTCTGTTGTGTATAAAACTGCTTTGAGTCATTTACCTGAAAATGCTTTTTATCACTTTCATTCATTGTTTGTTACCTGCTCTTTCATCATAATGGCGTCTGGTTTGATGTGCCATGGCCTGGCGACAGCAAAGGACTCCTTCTCTCCTGCTGCTGTAGTTCCTCCTCAGCAGCTCCATCCTCTGGCTTCCCGGCCCAAACCTCAGGCTGCTGGTACAGCTGCTCACAACAGAAGACTCCGGCATGTTTTTGGATTAGCTGCTGCAGAATCTGCTGATTCCGATGCATCCAGACCTCCAGCTCCTCCAGCCACCACAAACAGACGGACTCGGTCTGCTTTTGCTCAAAGTTTCCCTGAGAAAGTCTCTCATGGTGGGTCCATCTCAGCCAGTCAGTCAAGTCCTCAAACCAAAGCCCCTCGTCTCTATGATCCAGCATCCAAACCAAAACTCCTTGTTCCAGCTCCAGGTCCCCCAGCTCCACCTCAGCCCTCTCACCCTAGGCCTCCAGCCTCCCTCCCCAGACCTCCACGCCATCACAGCTCAAAGACCTCCCTGACCTTCCTGGGTTTCATCTCCACTCCTTTGGTCTGGCAGGGGAGGAAGAGGCCAACTGGAGGAAGACGCCCTACTGCCACCAGAGCACCAACCCGGCCGGCGGTTCACATCACGAAACCCGCTACACAGCCGACAGAGCTGAAACACTCAGCCAGGCCAACATACACGGCACCGAAAGGTGGATTTAAACTCACAGCTGTGCACACACATGAACCCGGGGTGAAAAACACAACACATATGTTGGAGAATGTGACGCACACGGCTGCCCACTCACATGCATCAGCTCAACCTACAACACAACTGATCTCTTCACACCAACCGGTCTCCAGGCAGAGTCCTGCAGCCACTCAAGACTCAAAGCTCTCTCCTGAATCATGGGTTTCAATCCCGTCTCAGGGATCATCAAAGGAATCTTCCTCAGCTGTGGAGCCGGAACACCTCGCATCATCATCATCATCATCATCATTGTTGTCGCCATCATCGTCTGTACTCAGCAACAGAAAGAATAAACCCGTGGTGCCTCAGTGGTCACTGCTGAGCATGAACGGTGAGAAAAACCAAACAGTTGTAGTCGGTAATTGTACAAATCCTCTGGAGCCAATGAGCGATGAGCAGTCATGGTCGGAGCCGTCAGTCTACGATTTGACTGAGTTCACAGAGGAGGGTGGTGCTTTTAGTTTGTATGACTTTGATGATTCCTACTCCATGGATGAACCTGCGACCGACGCTCCAGCCTCTACCGGCTCCGACACCAAAACCCAACAACCGTTCAACGAATCCGATCTTCAAGGTGATTTTCCCCCTGTCACACACACCCTAACTGCTTCTCAGAGAGGAGGTAGAGTGCTCGACCAAACACAATCTCACAGTGATTCAGAAACTATAGCAAGTGGTTTAGCAGCAGGCAGCGAGTTTTCTTTTACTCACTAACAAGATAAATTGATGCCAGATAAAGTTACATGTATCCACAGGGTCCTAAACAACTTCAAGTAGACAAAACCAAGAGGAAATATCCTCCTCACAAGTTGTCACTCAGCAGCTGGAAACATCGTCTTTTCAACCGACACCATCTCTCCTTCGTCCCCCTCTTTCATCCCTCCTCTTCATCCAGCCAACACTTTCTTTGCCCATTGTAGAACTGAGCTCCTCAGCTTTCTTTGTCCCCAAGCGGATCTTTTCTTCTTCACCTCCACAGAAGGAAGGAATGACCCAGATATCACGTTCCTTACGCTCTCTAACCCCACCGGGCAGTGTGTTTGAAACAGACAGCCTGGAAGCGATGTTGACCTCACAGTGGCCAGAAGTAGGCTGATTATCAATTCATACACAAATACAGACGTAGCTGCCATCTCCTCTCCTTCTCCTGTGTTTCCCAAAACTTCCTCCTCTGACATTTGTGCATCTCTTCTTGACATCAGTCCCGACTCTTCATCTGCCCTCCTTCCTGTAACCCTCCATCCCCTTCTCTTCCCTTTTTGTCAGCATCCTTCACCTCCTCTCATGCTATCTCTCTGTCTGCTTCATCATCTGTCACTGTTACTTTACAAATTCCCCGCTCGCCTCCCTGTTACTCCTTTGACGTCCTCACTCCTCTCTCATCCTCTCCTCTCCACCGGTCCAGTGATGTTCCTCTTCCACCGTCTGCTGATCCTCAGCAGCCTTCCATATTCCTGCCCTCCTCTTTCCAGCAGGCTGAACAAAGGCTTTCAGAAGCAGGTGATGTTGTTGAATCTCTTCATGTTCCAGAGTCAGATGGAGTTAGCGGGAACTTTGAGCCTTCTGTGTTGCCATCTCTGTCTCAGTCCTCAAATCTACAAAAGGACTTTGTGGTGACAAGAGTTGACGCAGCGTCCTCGTTGTCACTTTCTCTCTTCTCCAAAGCCCCGACTGAATCTCAGATGCCAGCTGTTGATGGTGCACTCCTCCCTGAAGACCACTTACTCTCTGCTGAGGAGTCATCTAACAATACATCAGAATCTTTCAGAAGTCAGTTGCCCCTCCGTGAGGGTAATCAGCTACTTGATAACCAATCAGGACTGTTTATCAGTTCAGTCGGTAATTTTTCAGACTCTTCTTTAAATCAGATTGAACCAACTCCCTCAGGATTATCTGTGAAGAGTTTTGCATCCAGTACTGTGGTTCTCTCATCAGATTTCCTGCCCCTAACACAGCCAGCTCAGCCACAGCTGGAGTTGCTGGACTCTTAGTTCGGTCCATCAGTGGTTTTGTGGCCTTCTTCTCATGCAGCCAATCTGTCAGTCAGCCTGTTCCTGCTTCATTCCGATCAGAGAGATTTGAGTGACATGCATACTCTGCCAGGCGAGTCACGTCCAGTAAATCGATATGCCTTTGACTTAACATCACTGGCAGAAACTGGCATTTGGACCTCTGAACGTACTCCAACTCTGCTTCAGATGTGATACTGATAAAACACAACTTTTGCTCTCTGCTTCTTTGTCTCCCGTTTCTTCTCCGTCTTTAAATTCCATCCTTTCAACTTGGAGTCCCCTTTTCCATCACCTGCGCAACCTTTCGCTCACTGTATCTTCAGAGATTTTTCCTGTTGCCTCAGTAGTAGCTGCTAGGATGACAGAACAGATGATGGGAGAGGAAACTGCAGTGTCTTCCTCCTCATCCTCCCTTAATCCTGCATTTGAGAACTCTCTTCTCTTGGCTCAGACATCTTCATTTGGGACACAAGACAGACATAATTCTGCTCTGACCTTTAGCAGAGATCCGTGGAGGCCACTGCAAACAATCTCCCATTTCTACGCCGACAATCAGGTGAACACCAACACTGCCACTGGTGCTCACACTAACTTCAGGGGCTCACAGACTCTGACTGGCCATGACGATGCATTTAATCGCCCCACTTCCCAGGTGTCGAATCCATCTGTCGTGGAAACGACCCAGACGTTTGCACTCCACGGAAGCCCGAGTGAACAGCGTGGCATTGCAGCCCGCCATCATGCTTCAGGGCTGGATTGTGTGCACCAGTCAGGTGTGACACAAACTAACACTGAACAACCTGGCATTCTGATCCACACACACAGTTCAGCAAACACACAGATGCACACACACTTGGATGGTCAAGCACATGTGAGTAAGGTTTTGGATACGAGTGAGAAATTAAACTTGAATCAGAGTCCAGGGCAGGACACACAAAATGCAGAGGCACATGTTGATGTCAGGGTGCTGCAGCAGCAATCATCCCACTCTGTGTCTTTTGCCCTGAATCCCCCTCTCCTTTCACCTTCCATTTTATCTTCTCTTTCTCTTGCAGCAACCCTCACACCTCCCTTTCCCTCTCTTCAAATATCTCCTGCAAGCCCTCCCTACATAACTGCCTCCTCCCTCCCCCTCTCATCTTTCATCACCCCTTCTCTCTCTCCTCTCCTTCCCGGTTGGGTGCCATTGCCAGGAGGGTCTGCCAGCATGGAAGAGGCAGAAATTGGCTCCTTGTTGCCCAGTTGGCCGATTGTTGGATTCCACCAGCCCACAACAACCCAGTCCCCCCTGGACAGCCATTTACAGTCCTCCCAAAGATCCACCACGTACGCTTTCAGCCGGTCAACAGAGTCAATCCAGCAGTTTATCACAGTCAGCCAGTCACTTCCTCTTGACCAAGCTTCCGCACTCCCTGATGTCACATTAAAGGCCAGCCTCTCAAATCCTCTTGTTTCTGCCGAAGAGTATGACGAGGACGACGTTTTGACACAGCCTGCAAACAACTCATATGCAGCAGATGCTTTCATGTTTGTCAGTGATACGGCATCATCACCTGAGGCCTCAAACAATCTCACTGGGACACTGTCACATCTCTCTGATTTATTTGACCCTGCAGATGTTTTTCCAAAAATACATATCACGGATGAACATGCCTCTGCTGGAGAACTGGCTTCTCCAGCAGTGAACACTAATGACAATGTGACTGTGGATGCGAAGGTTAATGCTGCAACAGGCCATCAGCCTAATCAAAGTCTGAACCCGGAAGCTGCCTCAAACACTGAGTCATTTCCTGTTCAAATGCAAACTACCTCCCCCTGCCCTACTTCTGTACCCAGATATCAGCCCAGCTCTGCAGCATCAGCACAGCCCACTGCTGCTCCGGTTATTCCGAACCCCCTGCACACTTCTGGCCTTAATATCCCCTCTTCCACGCCAGTCTCCAGATCCCCCACTGGCTCCTCTATCGATGCCCCACATCAAGGCTTCATTTCTGGATTTGAGGAGTTCCCACCGCCTGGGGGTGACGACCACACTGCAAAAAAGGCAGGATTAAAAAACACCTCCATGTCAAATGCAACCACTCTCACAATACTTAAAGACTCTCCTTCAGCGTCAATCAAAATGACAAACACCACAAAGGCTGAGAATGCTACAACTCCAGTAGAAAATGAAAGTATGGCAGCACCTCAGGGGGACGTGACAGGCAGCAAACCAACACCACATGTCAGTGTGAGCGCAGGCACATCATTAAATTTCACCATTTCAAGTCCAGGCATGTTGAATCACAGTGGGAATCCGAGCTCAGGAGTATTTGTGAATGGGGCCATGAATCCAGACCAAAGTGACGGTGATGTGAAAGAAGCCAACCTTTCCTCTACAGTGCCTGTGTTTATGAAAGCCCACCATTCTATAACCACAAAGAACTCCTCTCCTGCAGTCAGTTTGTCAGCTAGCAGTGGTGGCAGTAGCAGCCTCAAAAAGGCCACGGTGCACCCTACATCTGGACCCCCAATCGTGGATTTAGCAGCCAAGCCCGCATTGCCATGCCAATGTAAACAACGCTTTCATTTTACATGTCTGTGTGGACTGTCATCGGGGAACAGTATGTCATGCAGTAAAAAAAAAAAAAAAACTGTAGATGTAGAAAATAAGAAATAAATCACTTGACAATCACTGACAGTAGCATGCACTGCAAATTATTTCACAATGATAACTTGTATTAAGTCT
>JAQQZW010000010.1:18430841-18441430 GCA_029814745.1 Zanclus cornutus | reverse complement strand
TCTACACTGCGAAAATGTACAGCCTGCAGGTTTGACTTCAAAAAGAAAGCGGTTAATTGTTGAGTGACAGGCTAGAAAATGTCAGGAGCTATAACATGTGCGAACTGTATTAGGCCTTTAGAATACTATCAAATCAGTGCCGTATTAATTCATGACTGTTGAAATTTTAATTTTCTCAAAAAGAAAAAAAAAACCCTCAAAGACAATGTTTAGAGTGTCTGTTAAAAAAGACGTGGGTGTTGAGTGACAGTCCATTTCATATACTGGAAATGAAAAGCACCGTCTCTGCGCGTGTACAGTGTGTTAGCGTTTAAATAGGCGAGAAAATGGGGCCGCTGCTGCTGCTGTAACATGTTGACAGTAGACGAGAGAGGAGTGTTCCGCCTGTTTGTCTGCCTGCTCACTGTCTTGTCGTGTCGAGACGTGAGTGTTCACGACCTCCGGTGCAACAACAGAGAATAAACGGGACCTTACCTCTCCGAATGACTCCTCCTTGGCCGTTCAGCACGAGCCCACACTGCGCTTCCACGGAGCCCTGTGGAGACACGCACTCATTAGGACAAGCAGGGAGGTGAAATCACTTCACCCAGAATTTTACACTGCTGGAGCACACTTTACGCAGCTGCCAGGCTTCAGAAACAGCTGAAATTAACGGCGTTTCTTTCGTTTTTCCCAGTTGAGATGCTAAATGGACATCCAGTGAAGGTGTTTATTCACCAACACACACAGAAAAACGAACGTTCTTCTTTGAAAAATACCTAATTTATAGAGTAATGAAACTAAGACTATTAAATGTACGCAATGTCAGAAAAAAAAACTTTATAATTAATGCAATTAATTATAAGAGCGCCGTAATATATCAGGTTGCTTTCTGAAACACCATGTCATGCAAATCTTGAGGACTGGTGATGTTTTACCATTTCTACAACTAAAACACAGCAATTTTGACCCGTTGTGTTGGATTTAATTTAGCGTGAATGATTTACCCCGCTCCTGTAATATTTGAATCATTTTTGGCCGTAAGGGAATAAAGTTAATGGGTTATATTCCACGAGAAAAAGTCATAAAAAGTTTTTTTAAAAATCTTTTTTGGCAGAATACTTTTTAAAAAAAAATTTTTTAATTGATGTAGCCTATCTCTGGACTCCTTTGGATGGCCCCGACCCACAGGTTGGGAATCGCTGCATATAAATCCTAAGATTTCTGTACAACACTGTAAAGTTCAGCAATAACAACATACTTCTCCTAAAGCTTCAAAAATTTGGTTGTTGCGCCCTCTTTGAACATTTTTCTACTGGTGGAAGCTTTTTGTTAGAAAGTGTACGTCACTTAGCTGGCTTTGAGTAAAATTGAGGGCAGAGTAAGATAAAGGATGCAACTCACGGCTCACCCAGAAACGAGCTTAATTTGAAATGCTTCAGGCTATAAGCGAGGACAGCACAACTCATCCAGACTGAGAAATGAGCACAAGTGTCCAGAGTTTGTTGCAGCCACCAACCTGTTGGGGATCACTCTGTAGCACAGCCTATAAACAACAAGCAGACTACTGCATATAGGCCTGCATGTATGGAAACCTGTTACTTCCGCCATTTTGGTCCAGATTACACTCGCGTGCTTTCAACAATGTCATCAAGAAAGGAGAACACGCGCTTTTTTATTCAGAAAACGCTTAATCCCCCGTGCGAGCCTCGAGACCAGGCCCACGCAGAACCCCCTTATTAAAATAAACCTGAAAAAAAGGAGCTTGTCGTAGCTCTTTCTTAACCAGCTCCTGCTCTGTTTCTTTTCTTCTATTCCGAAGCTAAAGTGATTATAAAATCAATATACAAAACGCAGAGGTCTTGCATGAATTAGCTTAGTGGCGGGAGAAAGGTGTGGCAGCTGCTTTTGTTCAGCATGAAAATCTCTTTAACGCGCTCAAAGATGCGACCGGGCTGCACGAGACCATAGGCGCATCTGTTCGGTTCATATATCCGCCTCGTGCAAGCTCAGGTTCACGAGCCGTTTCTTTCTTCTCCTCAATAAAAGGTCAAACCTGTGCTCTTTTTATGTGCTACCGTAAATATAGCATTTGCTCTAACAATGACCAGCTATGAGCCTTGGCTTATAGGTTTTAAAAAAATAAAATAAAGGCAACATACTCAGACTTTATTAATTTTAGGCTAATGTAATTTAACAACAAATGCTACGTAGGGGTATAATAAATTGAATGTCATTATTAAGATATTTAAATGATTAAATTTAACGCAGATAGGCTTCCGCAAATAAGAATAATATTAATAATAATAATAATAATAATGTGAGCTCAATTATATTTTTTTTGCAATATTCAAAGAAAATTCACTTTATTTTTAATTTAATAAGATATACATCTTCATCCTCAGACTATACTGCCACACCCTTTAAATAAAGTAAAATTAATTCATTAAAAGAAAACTGAAATACTGTTATAAAGATAATAAATAAATGTATTTAGGCCTACTCTTGAGATGTAATTATTTAAAGTCATTAAAATAATATGAGTGGTACTATTATTGTTAGTATTTAAACATAGTGTAAGCGTTAGGACATTTTCAGTGTACACTCTTCTACAAAAGTCAATAAAAGCGACACTTTGTCGAGATGAACTTGAGCGGAGTTGGTAAATGGTTAACGTGACTGAAATTATGTGTCGCTGTCTTAAATTGGGTTTAACTAGAGGCGTGTTTTAACCAGCTCAGATGTCGCTGCATAAGTAACAAAGTTGATTGACGCTAAGTTGGTAATTTGATAAACTACGGTGCTTTATGGCGCTTGAGCTGGGCATTGTGCCCTGAACCCCGATCCGTTAATCCGCCCTTTACCGGAGAATAGAGCAACCAGCGGCTTTTCTTTGCCTCAACAGACAGCCGGACACACACACTCACTCACACACACAAGAGCCGGGCGAATACGTTTTCATCTCGACCATTTCTTTACATTGAAAAGAATTATGTAAAATATGGGTCACGTGTGTTTCTGGGAAAAATAAAGGGCGGATTTCACAATAGGATTGTATAGACTGCCAGTCAATTAACCTTTAGAAACAGGCCTGCCTTTCAGAGGCACGGCGCCGTGTGGACTTGACATTTACTCAGCCTGTTGTACAGTCACGTTTGGTTTGGCAACAAAATTATCTCAAGATGATCTCCAATATTATTTACTCCAAAGTAGGACAGAGTCTGTGGCTGGGGATAACCTACAGGCCAAATGTGTTACAGCCTTGTCAGTGTCATAGACAACAGACAGATGAAGCAGACAGGCAGACAGACAGACATCTGGCGCTGTCTTTCTGTTCAATATTTTGGAATTGCTGTGTTGCTAGTAGCTACAATAGATGGGGTGGGGTGGGGTGGGGGGTTTAATAGTGGGCCAGTGGGGCAGGGATACTGGGCCTTTTGGCCGTTATAATAGTCAATTATCTTAGTCTATATATCATGGAGTGTTAATAAACCAAAGCAGCAAAGCCGAGCCTAAAGAAAACTAAGGGTACAGTAACGTGGTGGATCTTAGGCCTTGAGGTGATTGGGAGTCTGTGACTTAACGGGGAAAGAGTGATGGAGGCCGCCGGTACCTGCAGGTCGTCTGATGCCGGCGTAGGGAGTCCTAGGCCGGCGCCGGGCAGCAGCCTCTGGTCCGGGTGGTGCATACCGACGCCGTAGGCCTGGGAGCCGTGTGACGTCATCAACGACAGGTCATGGCGCCGGTAAGCGTCGAGGCAGCCGAGCTCGCGCCGCTGCTGCTCGTCCAGACACGAGGACTTGAGGGCCGAGCGCGCGTTGTGCAGGTTGATGAAGTCTGCGGGCTCCCCGTGGTGGATTTGTTGGTAGTACTGGCCTGAGTGCAGCGAGTTCAGCCCGTAGGCCTCCGGGGCCACGGCTGGGTGAGAGTGCTGGAACTCGTAGTGGAAGGACTGGTGGTGGAGGGGCGTGTACTGGTGGTTGGCCGAGAAATAGGGCGAGGCGAACTCCGTCCCCGCCGGCGCCGGGTAGGTGAGCGGGGAGGAGGAGGAGTAGGCGACCGAGGAGTTGGCCACGGACTCCAGGCAGCCGAGCTGCATGAGCCGGTAGCTGTTTGATCCGTCGTGACGTATCTACAAGATAATAAAGAGACGGGGAAATATATGAGCCGTGTCATTTAGCATCAGCCGGTGTCTCCTCAGCCTCCCAAACACTCTCAAAAACACAACTCACACACTCAAAGCGTTTTTTCCACTTTAAACCACCTGAAGGAGATGTCATTTCCACACGCCCGGGAGGGGAACCAACGCACGGCAACAGGAGCCATCGGTATTTTTTCCCCTCCCTTTGGCATGCCTGTCACTCTCCTTGCAGCGTTTTAAAAGGCGTGCTGTTATATTATTATTATTACCGAGCTGCTGGCAAATTTACTGTCCCAGCTCTCTCGCTCATTCTGGATGGGAGGTAAGCAGAGTGAGACACAGCGGAGTGTTCCGCCCTAAAATGTTCTAATCACACTGTTACCGGCTCACACACGAGCTTCATTTACTTCCACACACTAATAAAAAGCCCCGTTTTTACCGGCAGCTGCAGTAAGATGCACGACTCATTTCTCCCTTCATGCATAGTTTTTTTTTTTTTGTCCATGCGATATACTATATTCCAGTAAGACTTGTGGAGAGCGAAAGCTGTTTCGAAAAGCCTCCGTAACTCATTTTAAACCAAACAATTTTTATTCTTCTACACAGCGTCTATAATTTCATGAATTAAAGGATAATAAGTAAATAAATGAGCCTACCTCTGCGTCGTGGACAAGTCCAGGGAAGGTCGCTGACATTGTGCTTTCTCCAAAGTAACCCGTTTTTTCTCCGCTCTCTGGCCCCGATCTAATAATAATAAAAATGCGTTAAAATCCTCAAAAAGCGAGAGAAATGGAAAAGTCCCCCCTCGCGCGCTCTCGGTAACGGCAGAAAGCTGGCGGAACGCGAGCGTCTCCCCTCTGCACGGACGGGGCTGGCTCACGGATTTTGTACTTGCAGGGTATTTCTCGGCTGATGTCGTAGGTCCCTTGGTAATATAGAAGTTTTGAAAATTAAGCATCAGCACTGAGGAATGGGAGGACAATAGACGGAGCGGAGCATCCCAGGAGACAAGGAATAAATATTGTATCTTCGCCTTAATAAGGAACCAAGTGCTTCTTTCAACATTTTCTACGCTTTTTGTGGACATTTTCCTTTTTGACCCGTTTGTATTTTCACAAGGTCTTCTGCCCGGTTTCGTCGTGTTATTATTATTTTTTATTCACACTGGCTAAGCCGTTTTACAAAAATGTGCGGATTTTCACCGGAAATGTAAGTTTGCTTTGAAATATTATAACGCTAATTTCGACAATTATCAACGGAATTAAACTGGATTTTCATTTGTTTCTGGATTGAGCTTGCAATGAATTTACTTACAGCCTCGATGAGGGTATTCATTTGGAAAAAAAAGTGTTTTCGATGCCTTGCATGCCTCACATGTCTTAAGATGAATTTTCATTATTACTGTTTTTTGGCATTTTTAATACTGATGTGTATATGGATTTCAAATTGAAACAATAACATGTGTGCACATATTTTTTAGTAGAGATTCATTCGATGTAATGACAACGGATTCGATAATCTACGATCCTTTAGAGAGTTTATGGATTAAAATAGCGTAATCAATAAAAACAAAGCAGTAATTGTAATTACTGTGGCTTAAATTGTTTGCTTTTTATGTGCAAATGTACCAAATTAAATCGACAACGATGTCCGTTTATTTCTTTTTTAGTTATTTTTACTCATTCATGAAAAACAGCTTTTGATTAACATTTTTTTTCTTTTTATGGTGTTGTTGGTGAGGGGCGGGGGTTACTATGAGTGTTGCCTTTGTGAAGAACCGACAGAAGCACGAGACCTTTTCTCCTTTTAATTTAGCATTGAATGTGTATGTATGACCAGAGGCGCGTGCATGGTTGAATCGAAGAATGGATGATGGCGAGTGCTGCTGCTGCTGTTATGATTATTATTATTATTATTACATTTGGACTGACGGATCAAAACTAGGACTATTTTTTTCGGTCAGTCGGTCGGCCTCGTGACCCCTTCCTCTCTCACTCCCTCTCTTTCTGCCTTTCTCCTCGTGCTGTAACTCACCTGATCACGCGCCCCCGGGGTGGTCCAACGAGCCGTTGTAGTGTTGTACAGGAGAATGATAAAGAGTTTTTTTGTTGTTGTTTGTTTGTTTGTTTGTTTGTTTGTTTGTATTTATTTGAAAACTTGTGAGCTAGACTTTAGGAAAAAATAAATAATATAATCAGGTGAATATAATCAGGTAAATTCTTTTGTTGAAGTTTTAGAGGATGGTAACACTGCATTGAAATAGTAGACTAACAGGTGTACAAAGCCACACAGTGAGTATCTAGCCTAAATTATATTAGAATGAGTATACAGCACAGCCTATTGCTGCCTCGCCCTTAGGCCACCCGGGAAGCAACAGGAATATAAAACGTAAAGGCAGAAGCCCAAAGCTTGTGGTCACAGCTTGAAGAGGAGCAAAGGGAAATAAAGGAGAGGGGAGGAGAGGAAACTGAAGGAGGAGAGGAGAGTCTGTCAGATTTCCTGCCATTCAAGACAAACCAGAGAGAGAGAGAGAGAGAGAGAGAGAGAGAGAGAGAGAGAGAGAGAGAGCGCTAATCAATCTTGTTTTGGATGTTTTTTCCCTGCTCAGCTGTAACTGTTACCAAAGCGACTCCCTGATATTATTAAGTGCAGACTGTGACCGAGCTGACGCCGGGACGCCGGGATTGACTCTGCACTTTAATTAAGCAACTATTTCCCCTCCCATCTGTTACTGCATGTGTCTGTCTCTGTCCTAATTGGTAGTAATAATAATAATAATAATAATAATAATAATAATAATAATAATAGGCGCAACAACACGCTTGTAAATAACCCTGTAGATTTTTTATTTATTTTAAAAGGCTGGCAATAGATGGCTCTTATTCATTTTTCTTCATATGGTGCCATTCCTCCAACTGGAAATATGTTATACACTTATCACTTGTATCATAGCTTTAAAAAAGCCAAGCTTAAGCTCTTACTTTCCTTCTTCATCAAGACTATTCAAGACTATATCAAGACAGTCACATCTTAAAAAAAAAAAAAAGGAAAAAAGTCCTCAACACAGACACAAACGGCCCGGGCGGAGAAACAGGCGGTGCAGGGGCCGCCTTAAATAGCCTGCTTTAAAAAGTTCTCAAGGCCTTTTATATTTTAATTAACCGTTACCGATTGTTTTGCCTCGGGGCTCGACGTGAAACCTCTGCACGACGAGACCGGTGAAGGCCGGTTGTCGCACGCCAGTTATTAAAAAACGCGAGTGAGGAGGGGGGGTGAATGGGAAGGCCACTGGGCAAAAAGAGAGAGAGAGAGAGGGAGCAAGAAAGAGCAATAAAGATACAGTAAGTGATTCTAAATGTGATCATATGATCCCGATTTTGTATTTATTTCCTTCTTTGGTAAAGAAGAAAAGAAAAAGATAGCAACATTATGGTTTGAAGGAAGAAACTTAAGCTAATTAGATCAGGAGGGTTGGTCTACATGTGTAGGTTTGATCTCACGTCTGGTCAGATGATCCTGTTGACAAAGGGTATAACTAAGCCTTCAGTGCAGAAGCATCTTAATATCATCATCAAGATTAAATCAAAAGACGTAGCTTTACCTGAGAATACAGCCCAGTTCTGCAGAGCCAGACTCAAGCAAGAATCATTGAAATGTGAAACCTGTCAGTCTAATTTGTTTTTAAAATGCTTTTAAAGCTATTCATGCGAGTTTCCTACAACCAGAAGCGACTTAAAGGTTTACCCCGAAATTTGCACACTCCATTGACCGGTCACTGAGCGTATGACTCAGACTTAGTTTATTTATATCAAGCGGTTTGGTGTTGCCTGAGACAGATACTAGCTATGTATGCAGGGTGTGCAGCCACCGTCGCCGCCAACCCGAGGCACCAGTTGCACGGTAGACGGTCCATAAAGGGCTTAATGCCGACGAGTAGCCCCGCTTCACCGGGGGCTGGGAGCGCCGCACCAGATGCGCACTGATCTCCGGACAGGAGCCAGTCCATCTGCCGCCTGACGAGGCAGGGAAAGGCCCGAAACCCCGCACAGTGCAGCCCAGAGGCGAGAATTTATATCAGCCCCAAGGATTCTGGATGGACCGCTGCTCCTGCAGAGAGCAGAGGGCTCTGTTTTCATTTTTTAGAGCAAGTGTCACAAAATAAGACAGCATGGGGAGGCAGAAGATTAGGATGGGACTGGTGGGCATGTGCCATTTGCGCACTTGTGATAGTCTACATCGTCTAAAAATATATGATCTTTGTTATTGTAATTCAGGAGTAGAAACCTGCTTGGAGGAACAGTTTAAATCATCATGTCAAGGAAAATTAAACAGGCCACTAAAATGAAAATGTGGCAGAGCGCTCCTCTATTGAGCCTCTACTGACAGACAGCACCTCAGTCACCAGTTCCATCTTCTTCCTATAAAATTTTGGCTCTCAAAAAAAAAAAAACCTAGGCTGATCATCAGTTTTTGGCTTTTTTTGATAGCACATACTATTACATAAAGGGACTTTAATGCAGTTCAAGTTTAGCCTTAAAGAATTAATCTCTAATCCATCATATTATGTTCAAGTCAAGTCAATTTTATTTATACACCACCAAATCACAACATTAGTTGTCTCAAGACACTTTACATATAGAACAGGTCTAGACCACACTCTATAATTTATTTATTAATACCCAACAATTGGACAAATGTTCAAAATCCACAAGTTCCACTTGAAGCATCAAGTCTATAATATAAATAAGAACAATATTGTGTTACCGAACGGGGTGTCATCCCTCCTGTTGCTGCCCTTTTTAGATTTACTATCAGCCCTGGTTGGTTTAAATGGTTTATTAGCGGGCCACAACTTATTTATAATACATCACTATACCTGCATAGCCTGCAGTCATTCAGCCCTTTGCTACCAGAGTATACTGTAATCCCCCTATAGTCTTTAAGGCTTCCTGTATTGTGTCAGATTGTAACTCTTGTAGCATGGTGCGATGATTGGAGGTAGGATCCATGCTGGGATGTAATGGACCTGTAGGCTATTTCCTCTTCACGTTTCGCTAGCCTCATGTAAACAGGCTAATAAAACACATTGTGCAAGAGGAGGTTTGTGTACAAACGTAATTTCCATTGGTGACTAATCATCTGCAGTACGAAGCTAGAGCAGTCAGAGTCTATGTGCACATGTGTTGGCCTTGTTTGTGAGTCTGTTGGGGTTTTAATCAGCCCCGGTCAGACACCGGCCTCATATGGCCATGAGCGTCCGTTAACTCGGTCCTGTATGTGTAAGGCTGCACCTTTCCAGCCAAAATAACGACTGGCATAATGAAGGCAAACCATAACAAACGGTCCATAACATGTTTGTCCTCCATCAACAGCAAAAGCAATTAAGAAAATGGTGCCTGACCTACATAAAGGATGCGCCTCGGAAGGAAGCACAGGTTAATATGCTAATATGGATCTGCTAATTGTGGGGATTTACTTGTCGGTTTGCAGAGGGGAGGGGCCGGGGCGTCACTGCCTTGTTTAAGCCTTCAAGATTTGAAGCAAATTAATTTCTCCCCATGCAGTGCGTGAGGTGAGGAAAGCGGAGGAGGCAGGAAACAGGTGGTCGCTGTTAAATGGACAGTCAGACCAGTATATAGTTCAGACGGTCCAGACTGACAGACAAAAACACCCAAACTCTGGATAATTGGCGTTTTTTTCCTCGTTCCTCTATTTCCTGATATGTATCTTCCCTTGCAGGAATTAGAACAAATATCATATAAAATGCATCTACGTCCTGTCAAGTGCATACATCATATTAATTATTATCGCCCCGGGGTGACACCCCCCACATCACCCCGCCCACTCACAGACAGAGCCGCAGGACGTTTAGGCTACTTCAAGGACCCTCCTTCTCTTCAGGAAACAATTTTTTTTTTTCAAGTGTAGTCCCTAAATGCAGGAATAACATGGATGCTCAGGCTTCCCGTCATAACAGGCAGCCACCGGGTATCATTGTCGGTTTGTGTTGTCAATTAGCGTGTGTAATTGTTGTTCTTTGTTGCTGTAATTGCTCCTGAAGTCAATTCAGAAGTTCAGTTCAAGGCAGACACGTGTCAGCTGCTGCGAAAACACCAAAGAAAAGGCCAATCTGCTGCCAACGGACAGACACTCACCAACATATTGGATACATATAATCCTTAGGCCTGTACATGGCGATAATAATTATAAACAACAAGCCGTGCGTCTTTAGATCATGCCCCTTTTGTTGTGTTATTGGGAAAACTGGGAAATATTGCCCTATTTTCTTTTGAATTCTGGGGTTAAAATTGCTATCCGAACTTCTGACTTCTGAATTCTTCCTAATTTTTAACACATCAGAGTTAATAGCTGTTAAACGTCGCGTCTGTTAAGTGTTTTCTTCTCCATTTAAACAATCAATGGGGTTAATGATTAACAATATTTTAAATAGACTATTACAGCCATCACT